>VWPW01024977.1:0-17886 GCA_013389825.1 Crypturellus undulatus
CAAGAGGGAAGACCCAGGAAACTACAGGCACCCGGTCAGTTTCACCTCCGTCCCTGGAAAGGTGATAGAGCAGCTCATCCTAGAGACCATCTCGAGGTATGTCAAGGAAAAGAAGGTGATGCGCTTCGCTGGAGTTGTTTTTTTCAAGTTTGCCTCTTATTCTCATGGAGACCCCTCAGTGCTAATGCAGAAGACCTGTCTGAACAGAAGCCCCAAGCTGCCAGAGTGAGTCTGCAAACTCAGGGCTGTGACAACTGTCGCACTGACCTCGGTCCCTTACGCGGTGTCCTGCGGCCTCCCCGCTGGCTCTGCTGGGACGTTGCCTTGTCCCTTGCCCGGCTCAGCGGAGCGGGGCCTGGGAGGAGGTTCTGCTCTTGNTGAGACCTGTGGCCTGTGGTGTCCCGCAGGGGTCAGTACTGGGCCCAGTGCTGTTCAACTTGTTCATCAATGATTTGGACAGTGCACCCTCAGCAAATTTGTGGACGATACCAAACTGGGAGGAGTGGCTGACACTCCCGAGGGCTGTGCTGCCATTCAGAGACCTAGACAAGTGCAGGGTCCTGCACTTGGGGAGGAATAACCCCAGGCAGCAGGAGAGAATAGGGGTTGACCTGCTGGAAAGCATCTCTGCGGAGAGGGATTTGGTAGTCCTGCTTGACAACAGGTTGACCATGGGTCAGCAATGTGCCTTCGTGGCCAAGAAGGCCAATGGGATCCTGGCCTGCATCAGGAGGAGCATTGCCAGCAGGTCGAGGGAGGTGATCCTTCCCCTCTACTCAGGTCTGGTGAGGCTGCACCTAGAGAATTGTGTGCAGTTCTGGGCTCCCCAGTACAAGAAGGACATTGAGCTTCTAGAGAGGGTCCAGCAGAGAGCCATGAAGATGATTAAGGGACTGGAGCATTTGTCTTATGAGGAAAGACTAAGTGAGCTGGGCCTGTTTAGTCTGGAGAAAAGAAGGCTGAGAGGTGATTTGATCAACATGTTCACCTGAGGGTTTTCTGTAGGGAGGATGGGACCAGGCTCTTCTCTGTGGTGGCCGGAGACAGGACGAGGGGTAATGGGGTAATAGGTACAAGTTGAAACACAGGAAGTTCCATCTCCATGTTGGGAAGAACTTCTTTACTGTGAGGATGACAGAGACCTGAAATAGGCTGCCCAGAGAGGTTGTGGAGTCTCCTTCTATGGAGATCTTCAAAACCCGCCTGGATGTCATCCTGTGCCATGTGCTCTAGGTGTCCCTGCTGGAGCAGAGGGGTTGGACTAGATGATCTCTAGAAATCCCTTCCAACCTTAAGCATTCTGTATGCATTTTACATAGATGGTTTGAATAAAGCAATAAGCCTGCCAAGGTGGGCGGATGTATTTATGTTTTAACAGAAGTCTTAAATGGAAAAGGAAATACATGACAATGCATTTTTTTAAAGTAGTCCTCTTTCTAAATATTTGTGTTTTGATTCTTTTTACCTTTATTATAAGGTTGCAGTTTCTCATTTAACCTCTCCCTTTCCACGGAGGAGAAGACAAAGCAGATATAATACACGTTCCCATCTGTCTCTGCTGGACAAGACTTGCAATGCCTATATATGTGTGTATTTGGATATATGCAATTTCAAATAAATATGTGTCATTATATTGTTTAAAGCAAAGAAAATTCCATTTAAACACTGTAGTTGGTGCTCGGTTTATGCTGACTGGCTGCCAACCAAAAGCAATTATGTGCAATAATAGCAAAATTGAGAGGTGAGTGTTGCCATTTTACATCAGGACATGGCAAAAACCATTTCCTTCTGTCAGCTGTATCTTGATTGCACACGCTCATGCAGTCACACACTGGTATATGGGCTCCCTCACACCCACTAGCAAATGGTTATACACACACCCTTGTTTGTTCTTGCTTCCTCGCTTTCCTGTGGGTTTCAGCTTGAGGTCACTGAAACCAGAAAAAAGGAAGAGGACAGATCACAGGTTTTGAAAGTGAAGGAGAATAAAACTCTCACGTTATGTGTGTGTGTGAAAAAAATAACAAAACAAAAAAAATCTCCCTTTATTATTGCAGTCAGAACAATAATTCTTTGTTTTTCTACCACCGACAGGTGTTCTGGTGGTAAATGTTACATGGAGGAACAAGACCTACGTGGGAACGTTGCTGGACTGCACAAAGCATGACTGGGCCCCTCCCAGGTAGGCAAGCATTCTGCGTCCAGCTTCATACCACTGCACTCTCCCTCCCCCTCCATCCCTGTCAAGAAACTATACAGAGATTAATGAAAACCAACTGGGTGTAATTGAAAACATGAATCAGTGAAATGAATAATTCTCTGTTCCACCCTGGAAAGTGGGGACATTAGGGTGAGTGCTTTTATTTCCTTTTGTTTGGTGTTTCTGAGAGGGGAGGGGAAATACATGGGATTAAATCAAAGGGGAATTAATTTAAAAATGCATTTTTATAAGTTTGGAAACATTTTCTCTCTGTTGTTCTAATTTCCTTTCCTTTCCTTTCCTTTCCTTTCCTTTCCTTTCCTTTCCTTTCCTTTCCTTTCCTTTCCTTTCCTTTCCTTTCCTTTTTTTTTTTTTTGACATTTCCTTTAAGACTGCAATGTTCTCATTTGGAAGCACATCCTTCCTTTAACATGGCTGAAGGCCCTGTTACGAGAAGCAGTTGTTGAAGTATTTATTTAGTTCTCAGCTCCTGCTGATGACATTTGCTCTTGTTTATATAGGTTTTGTGAGTTGCCAACAAGTGACCTGGAAATGAGCGGGGGGCGGGGAAAGCGAGCCAGATCCGCCACAGCTGTGGCCGTACCCAGCAGCGACACAAGCTTCACAGAGTCCAGAGGACTCCAGGGCAAGAACCGTGGAAGCGCCAACGGGAAGGGACGGAGGGGCAGCATGAACTTGAGTGTGCGCAGGAAATCCCCAAACTGCGCTGTCAACGATGTCAAAGCCAGCCCCTCATCCACCAACAAGAGGAAAAATAAGCCTCCCATGGAGTTAGATTTGAACTCCAGTTCAGAGGACAATAAATCAGGAAAACGTGTTCGTACTAACTCTAGCACTCCCATCACCAACACCCTGGAGAAGCCTGAGACCACGTTTTTGGACCAAGGCTGCTCTTCCCTGGTGCTGATTGACTGTCCTCACCCCAACTGCAACAAAAAGTACAAGCACATTAATGGACTGCGATACCACCAGGCTCACGCACATTTAGACACAGAAAACAAACTGGAGTTTGAGCCTGACAGTGAAGAAAAAATTTCAGATTGCGAAGAAGCACTGAGTAATGTGGCACTTGAATGTAGCAAGCCAAGCACAAATTTGTCCACCTTTTATCCACTAAAAGCACCGATGTCTCCTTCCTCCATCACCACTCCAGGGACCCCCAAGGGAAAGAGGGAGCTGACCAGCAATGGCCTTAGTTCAGTTATCAGTTCCAAAACTGGCAAGAATTTGGGCAAAAAGAAGGGTCTGAACAGTGAACTGAACAGCCTTCCGGTAATTTCTAACACAGCAGACACTCTGGACAGTTGCTCGGTAGCGGATGGCAGTTTGCAGACAGAAATGCCCAAGTTAGAGGCTGAAGGGCTCATAGACAAGCAAGGTTTGGGTGATAAAGACAAAGCCAAAAAAGCTAATAACTGCAAAGTGGATAAAAACCTTTCCAAACTGAAAATGGCCAGGCCCATCACCCCAGCACCAGCGCCCACTCCTCCTCAGTTGATAGCAATACCTAATGCGACCTTTACAACCACCATGACAGGGACAATACCAGGACTGCCCTCTCTAACAATGACCGTTGTTCAGGCTACACCAAAGAGCCCTCCTCTAAAACCTATTCAACCAAAGCCCACCATCATGGGAGAGCCAAGCACTGTCAACCCAGCTCTCGCATCACTCAAAGACAAAAAGAAAAAGGAGAAGAGAAAGCTCAAGGACAAAGATGGCAAGGAAACTGGAAGCCCAAAGGTGGATTCCAAGCTGGGAAAGCTGGAGGATTCAAAGGGCTCTGGGAAGGATATATCTGGCCATTTTTTAAAGGACCATCTCAACAAGAATGAGGTGTTAGCCAACGGGCTGTCGGAGTCGCAGGAGAGCAGGATGGCGAGCATCAAGGCCGAGGCCGATAAGGTTTACACGTTCACGGACAACGCGCCCAGCCCATCCATTGGCAGCACCTCCCGCATGGAGTGCAGCATGCTGGTCAATGGGCAGTCCTTGCTGGCACCACTGCTTGTGTTGACACAAAACGGGGCAGACAGCGTGGCCACGAAAACCAACAGCCCTGCTTTCTCTGATATCTCTGATGCGGCTGATGATGGTGGCTCTGACAGACAGTTGGAGGGCATGAGGTCAAAGGTCAGCTCTCTGTCAGACATTATTTCTAGTAAGGACAGCATCGTGAAAGGGCATTCTGCAACCACGGCACAGTCGACTCAAGCAAAAGAGTCTCATTCTCCCTATTACCATGGCTACGATCCCTATTATTCTCCAAGTTACATGCATTCTGGACAGGTCAGTGCTGTGGCGGTCAGGAACAGTAGCACTCTACAGGGGATGAAGATCAAAAAAGAGACTGAGGAAGAGGCTAAGAAAGAGAAGACTGAGTTGTTGGACTTCAAGAAGAATGAAACTGGCTCCTCTAATTTGCAGCCGCAACATCAGTCAGTAATAACACAAAGACACCCTGCACTTTATTACGACCCATATGCTTATGGACTCTATATGGACCAAAAGTCCTTAATAGCCTCCAACTCTGCTTACAGGCAACAGTATGAAAAATACTACGAGGACCAGAGACTAGCAGAACAGAAAATGGCACAAACTGGAAGAGACTGTGAAAGGAAGAACAAGACCCCCTTGAAGGAAATAGGGAAGGATGATAATAAGCAGAAGAATATCCCATCTGCTACAATTTCAAAGGCCCCTTCAACTCCGGAGGCGAACAAAAATAACACTAAAATGGGGCCATCAGTCCCTAACAAAGGTGAGGAGACGAGCAAATCGCAGATCCTCTCCAATCACCAGCAGCAGCTTCAGACTGACAGTTTAAAAGCCAAACAAATGGAAAATTACCTACTCATAAAAGAGTCTGTGGAGATGAAATTGATTATGAACTCCATGAAGCAGACAGGAGTAGATCCAAACAGCAGATTTAAACAGGTGAGATCACAGGAAATGCAGTGTAGGTGTCTTGATGATTTACTCTTAAATCGTGTGAGATTTTGTCCCTAATTTTGTTACAGTCTTTTTAACTTTGCAACCAAACAAGTGCAGCCATCCTTTTTTTTTTTTTCTCTTACTGGATAGTACTGTAGTTGGTGAATAAATGAACAGGCTTTTCTGTTGAGCTCCTTGAAAAAAGGAAAAATAAAGCTATCTATCATGATGGTGGCAGAATCCAGGCTTAAGACATCACTAGACTATTTAAAATTATGTGCAAGAATAAAATAGAATTAAATTTGTCTTTTAGATGTAAATCCCAAGTAATTTGCTTGGGTAAGAAATGAGGAATTTGAAGCAAAATAAGCAGCTTTCATTGTGAGAGGACTTGAAATAGATTTGAAACAGTTTGATGGGTGAGCTGATTCTTTGAAGAGTTGACTTGAAGCTCAACTCTTTATCTTAACCCAAGGTGACATTTTCAAAACATTTAAGTTCCCCTCCCCAACCCCAGCCCCTACCAGTCTACAGTGTTAGTTTTGCCATTGATTTCAGCGGAACCAGAATTTCATTTAGCAGCTCATACTGACCTTCCTTGATGTCAGATTTCCTTCAGCAGAGGTAATGTTACCGTCTCTATGCTCGGAACCAGAGCCTCAATGTCAAACGCTTTCATGCTGTGGCGTATGGTACATGCTAGACTTCACCCTAAGAGGCCGTCTTTCAAGAGGCACTGGGATCAGGCAAGGGGAGCTGGGAGCTATAAAGGAAGTGGAATGGTGCGGGTCCAAGGAGGAGATTTCTGCTGATTCAATGAGTATTTGAACCAGACTATCCAGGCATCTAATTCTGTGCTCAGTGCTCATGTTTCCATTTTCTCCCATGATGTAGAGCTGTTGGAGATGGTGTTTGTAATTAGCCCTTGCATAGCTTGCATTAAAAAAAAAAAAAAAAAAAACCTTCCTGTGCTTGTTCAGTCCTGATCTGATGTAGTCTTGTAAAGAACACACCTACCTACTTCTATACAGTGTTTATAAACTGGTCTGGTCTAGATAACATGTTATGCATGCAAAAATATATATTTTTATATCCTGTACTTGTTCCTTAAACCTTGTGGTCCTGATCCTGTAAATACTTAATGTGCATGTCATTTTATGCACTTCAAACAAGACTGTCTATCAGGTGCAGGAGTCTGCCCACATGCCTGGCATTCCACTGATACATCAGTGTTTGCTGCATCAGAGGTAGCACAAGCATCTTTCCAGATAGATCATTTTTTCAGGTTCATTATTCCAGGTCATCTGAGTGCTCTGACATATCATTAGGCAGCTGTAATTTTGTGGCTCACAGATATTTTTTGCTCTCTAGTGGGAAAATCACTCAGTAGGTTTTAATTAAAATGTTTTATGTATAGTGTGGTCGCAGAACTTCAATACAATGCATATGTGCATGATTAAACTAGTTAAAGGTATGATGGAGGATATAAAAATAAGCAACTGAATAACATTTTGATAAGTCTCTTACTCTTTCATGGTAATATTGTTTTGAATTGGAGCTCAAGGCTCTCTCTAGCAAGCACACCTCTCCTCTGTGTAATATAAATATGTTATTGAAACAGCTATTAAAAATACATTAACCAAAACATATTGATATCTTATTTTAACATCTTAAATTCAGAACATTTTTTTTCTCCTCTGTGTTAGGACCCAGATTCACAAACATGGCATCATTATGTCTATCAGCCCAAATACCTTGATCAGCAAAAATCTGAAGAACTTGATTGTGAGAAAAAGTTAAAAGAAGACAGCCCAAGAAAAACACCTAACAAGGAAAGCTCCATGTCCAGCCTTCCTGTCTCATTAACAAGCATTAAAGAGGAGCCTAAAGAGGTCAAGCGTTCTGATTCTCAATCAGTGAATGAGAGCAAGATAAAAAATGATGACCAAAGGACTCCTGTAAATTGGAAGGACTCTCGGGGTGCTAGAGTGGCAGTTTCTTCACCAATGAGCCAGCATCAGTCATATATCCAGTACTTGCATGCTTATCCTTATCCACAGATGTACCCAGCCTATAGCGTTGTCTCTCCGGTCCTCATGCACAGCTATCCTGGTACGTATGCTGAAACTTGCCTTGCCCACTGGTAAAGATTTACATGCTCAAAAAGCACTGAAGCCTGCATTTTAGTATTTCTATTCATTGCTGGAAGCTTCGCAGATGACATTTGTTTTGCTTGAGCTTACACTAGGGAAAGTCAACACAAGGTGTTCCTCTTATGAACTATCAGAGGTCCTGGCTGCAGTTTCCTCAAACCCTGACAGTTTGCTATTGCTGTTAGACTGACAGATAGTTTAGTCCCTATAAAAAATATTCTAAGCACTTACTGTCAGAGCCATTATAGTTACTATTTTTTTCACTTAAAGATATACCTTGGTATAACAAAATGCAAAAACAGTAACTTGATGTGGCATTTATTGTTTACCTGCAGGGGTCTATCTCTCTCCAGGATTTCATTATCCTGTTTATGGGAAGATGTCAGGGAGAGAAGAGGTGGAGAAAGTCAATACCAGCCCAAGCATCAATGTGAAATCAACCACTGAGTCCAAAGCACTGGATTTGCTCCAGCAGCATGCCAGCCAGTATCGCAACAAGTCCCCTGTTGTAAGGCTTTATATGTTATTATATGTTATTGAAGAGCAGTACCTTTGGGGAGGGCTAGAGAATATCATTTTAATATGTGCACCCAGTCTGACATCAAGTTATGAATGTGTGATGCTTCTTTATACTGCTACTTAAAGTAAAAGTAATTTAAAGTCTGGATGTTTCCTTGGTATAACTTGGAAGTGATATGTATAACAGAGTTCTGTGTACAGAGTGTTCCTAACTTAAATAAGTGGACTCATACAGAAACCTAGATTCAGCGATATCTCTTGGTGCACGGCAGAGTTTGTTGCAGTTAAATGGGAAGTTCCTGTTTTAAAGTAGAAAATGAAGTAAGAAGTTCAGCTATGGGATTTGGTTATATCGCCTCAATAGATTTGCCATGAAACCATATCTACTGAATAGCAGATTCCCAGCATCTGCTTCTGAATATTTCCGTGTCGGAACAAACACTGCTATTTTACTTTCAGATAAGTTGGTGCTATCTTTAATTGAGAGCAAGTCACTGACTGTGATTCTATTTTGTAAAGAGCTTTCTTACTGCTCAGGCAAGTTTGTTCCCTAGTGTGCAGTAAAGAGGGCTGAGGACTAATTTGCATCATCTCTCAACAGCCCAAAGAGGATGTTCAGGCATTGGCAGGTCAGCCAAATCTAAGGGGAGCCCAAAAAATAGAGGTCAGCGTGGTGACTTCATGCCGCAGGGTGTCACCTGAAAATCTGTGCTTTGAAAAACTTCCAGATTATATATAATCAGAACACCAGAAATAACTAGGTACACTAGCTTTGGACTAGTACAAATGCAAATCTCCACTACACTGGAGAATCAGCTTCATCATCTGAATTTAAAAGGTCATTGCCAGGTAATATTAGCAAGTGTATTTTGGTTATGATTTCCTCTCCTTTAAAATTCTCAGTCAGTTTTTTTTACCATTTTATTGTCAGTCTGTGGAAAAATCTGCAGCTGAGCGTGAATGGGAAACAGAGAGGGAACAAGACCATCATTCTCCTTTCGGCCAGCAACATCTCCATACGCACCATCACACGCACGTTAGAATGGGTTACCCGCTTATACCCAGTCAATATGACCCATTTCAAGGTGAGAAGTAATGGATTAGCTTGCCTGGTGGATTTGGCACCACAGTAAGGCCTGATTCATTCTCCCTGGGTTTTATACCAGTCTTTGACTGGTTTTCTCTAACCCTGGATTCTAGCTGAATTAAAAGGAGCTTTCCTCCCATGCAGCAAAGTACGTGCTATCACAATTGCTAGTTAAAATTAATTCGTTACGTTCACTCAGTGCCTCAGCGGTTATTTTTGTTGTGTAAAAGTCTTGAAATTTCTCATTTTGATTCAGCGATTCCATATACTTTATGATGGGATGCATTATGCTTATTCAGTAGGAAAACTGTAAAAATGATAAGACATTATGAAAGTATTGTATTTTGAGCAGCTAGCATATCGTTCCTGTAATTTACTGTGACTTTTTGTTCTTGTTTCCTAATATTATTTCCTGTTATTTCTTCTGAGCTTTCTATTCAGGAATTCATACAAACCATTTAGCACCATGGAGTGCAGTACTTGGAAAGTAATACAATAAGTCAGAATGTTGTATATTCGTGTAAAATACGTATAATCAAGGAGAATTCAGTATACTCTGTGCAGGCACATTGGTCATACTGGGCGGGCTGTCTCAACACTACTGCCTGAGACATTCTCCTTTTGTGTAGTGTTAAAAGCTATTTTCTGATGGTAGGTTTGTTTTATTTGTTTGCATTAGGGCCTCTTCCTCCCGTTCTCTGAATCTATTAAAACCAAAAGTGCATCCACATTCTTTTGTTTCTTCTTTCCTTCAGCATTAACCTCTGCTGCCACTCAGCAGGTGGCTGCTCAGGCATCTGCGTCTGGTATGTTTCCTGCACAAAGAAGGTAAATATCCAGCAAATCTTGAATTATACATCTTAATATAGAGAAGAGAAAGTAAATCATAGTTTTTAGAGTGTAGAAGGCTGCAGTTTCCTGTAAGATACAGTTTTTAAGGAGGGAGGGATAAGGTTGGCGGGGTTTTGAGGCTAATGGTAGCTTTATTCTCATTAAGATGACATTTTGTCTTTGAAGTAGTTCCTTTCATTATAATGTAGCTCTTTAAAGGGAAACAAATAGTTTGCTTTATGAGCTTTTCCATAGAATATGTTTCAGGTTTAGCTATTATTAAGAAAAAAATATTATGCAATATTATGAAAGATTATGAAATAGAATTAAGATACAAATGATATTAAGAAGTGGATAAAATGTCATGTTCAGTTAAGATCCATCCACTACCAGGTAAACTTACTTACTTATGCTTTTCTGTAATCTGCAGATCTATCTGGATTGCTGATTTTATTTTCAGAGGGTTTGCTAAGGAGTCCATTAGCAGTTACATCATTTTTCAGTTACATAGAAATCCCATGCATTCACCTCCTAGTTATTTACTAGGTCATGAATAAGATTTACTCTTCAACCTCTAACAGGAGAGACATCCTTCTGGGTAATAATCATTCTGTTTTAAGTGAAAAACCCAGTGCACCTGTAACAGTAGGGTGTCTTTCATCATCACCATATTAAGTCTCAGAGAGTGTAATGTGTTATACAGTGCTATAAAGCTTTGTGGTTATTGGTGTCTTTCTGGAAACAAGTAACCATTAAGACTTGTAGCTTGAGAGGAGGTTTCTGGCTCTGAAAGACCTGGCAGAGTGCAGGGATTCAGAAGTCAGAAGATAAATCGTGATGCGTTTGTTTGTTTCTTGACCTTTGTGGGAGAGGGATGAGAATGTGACGTTCTCTTTGCAACATGAGATCGAGTGCTGTGCAGATCTCATTTCACAGAGTATCTGAGATGTGGGAAAATGTTAGGGGAAATGCCAGATTTACGTAAACATTCTTCTTTCTCTTTTCAGAGAATCATGAGTTTGGAAATGTACGTTGTCATGTGACATGATCACATGAGGAAGCGCTTTATTATAGATATCAGTTCCATGGTGTTAATTTGAAATGCCTTAATGGCAGGCAAAAAACAGTCATTTCATTTTTGTAAATTACAGATTTTATCACAGAGTAACAAATGTTGCTGCTGTAATTAGACTTCTGTTGTTGTATATAAATGCATATACACACACACACACATATATATATTAAAATATATATATTCTTTTTTTGTATCAGTAACCAGGATCACACACAGGGTCTGCTGCTAAGTTGCAAACTACACAGTAATGGAGAAATGTTTAGAGAGTGTTAATTTTGAAAGGTTGTTTGTTTCTTCTTCTTTTCTCTCTCTTTTTTTTTTTTTTTTTTTGCTTTCTAGTTGTAAATAAATAATGTTATGTATCAGTGTGCCTGAACTTTACCCTTACATACTGGTATTTCCCACAAGCCCTCAAAGAGACTAACTGTGATGACACTTTGGTACAATGTAGATGTCTATTTGGTGGCTCCTATTAAGAGGCATCAGTGTAAAATGTTACTGTATTCACCATTTCATTGTAATTGTGTATTGTGAAAGATAAACATTTAGAAGGCATGGGGATGACAGTACCACAAAAATTGTGTTGTACATAATGTATAGATTTTTAAATGGGGAAATAATGAGCATCTGTGAATAATGAAATGTCTTTTTTTGATAATCTTAAATGGCAAATAACCTGATAACCTGCATACCAGAAGACATCTGTGATTGTTCTACTACTTGAATAGTCCTGCAGTCTTTTTTTTTTACGTTTACAATTATCCAGTTTTAGAAGAGAGACTTTAATGCCATTGCCTGGTTACTTGTTTTATGCTGTAATCTAGTTTATGATGTTATGTAAAATGTATATTGAATGCTTTCATTTTTATACCTGCCTTAAATAATTTGGCAATCAGAATAAAGAAAAAAAGTTGGTTTTGTTCTTCCCCGGTGTCTGTCTCAACTTGCTTTCTTGGTGCCTGCTCTGAGCATGGCACCGTTGATGCGGGCAGGGGAGCCGGGCGCGCTCGGGAGACCGTCAGCAGCCACTACCGGAGCCTCTCCCGGGCACCGGAGCAGGATCCAAGTCCACAGGAGCGAGTGCACCACTCTCCTTTTCTTGGCCTCATCAGGCTTGAGGGAGGCCCCTAATAAGGTTGGTGGTATTAGCAGTACTTAAACCTCTAATGGCTTTGGTAGAGCAGCTGTGCATGCTATAAATTATAGGCTGTTTTTCTCTGTTTCATCTGTATTGACTCAATAAAATAAATAGACCTAACAACGGGGGATCTGCAGACAGAAAAAGTCCCGTTCCTACTCGTATTACCAAAAAATAAATTATTTTATAGACTTCCCATCTATTTTATTTCAGGGCTGTAAATGCACAATAACATGAAAAAGCACTGATTATGGCATGAAAAAAGATTTACTGATCATGTTTTTAAGGCTTTAACTTTTATCATTTCCTGCACATTCAATTTATACTGAGCAGCAAAATTGGTTTTAAAGTTTTACTGTCTTTTTTTTTTTCTTGGCAAGATGAATTACGGGAGTTAGCACTTGTTTATGAAGTGGACTCCATTTCTCTTGCCTTGTGAATACTTACTTAATATAGAAGAATGAATTAAAGATTCCCAAAAGACATGCACACTTGGACTTTTTATATTACTATGATGAATCTTCCATTAATATTGCTATAATTGCTTTATTTTTATAGACATAAAATCAGTCCCCTTAGTGACTAGTAATAAGGCTTATTGATTTTTTTTTTTACTGCATGTTCATCATCTCTGGCTTACTCTTATTGTCTTGTTTTGAACGTGTTCAGAAATCTCTCAGTGTTGACATATGATAAATTAACCTCATCAGAAATGGGGAGGAAGGGTGTTTCCTATGGAATGGGGATTTGCTAATGCAAAGCTCCTAAACAATTAAGTAAAAGTGCCCTATTTCTTCTATATTAAAAACTCTGATGGCATTTGTATTGAAATGCACCATCATTTTTTTTTCTTTTCAGCCTAGATCATTAATGCTTCTGCAGCAAAACAGACCTTATAAATTCATACTGTTGGTGATTTTGATTTAGCGTGGTTGAAGATTGAGTGTCTTAAGTAACTGGAATGAATTACTCTGGTAGAGGGTAAGCAGCAGTTTAAATGGTAATTAATGTTACAACTTTATTATATCCTTGAAGTCTGTACAAGGGACTAACGGCCATTGACATTCACTGTCTTCCTCCACAGAAGGGTATTATTTTCCCTCGTTGCCCTCAGTTTAGTGCTTGCTGTGCCGACCTCTTGAAGGCTCTGCAGTGGTGAGTGCAAATTCCAGGCTTCCCAATGCTAAACAGTGCCCACGCATCCTGGCTTTGGAATGCATTGGCTGTAACAATTTCTCTACTGTATAAGGATGAGCAAGTCAGAGCAGTAATAGGAGGAAGAAATTTTATAAACCTGGGAGCTGTCTAAATGTCACAGGAGCCAGTCACTTCAAAGGGGTCGTTCACATGGTGTAGGATAGCTGCACCTGAACACTCTCGCCCACAGACAGGGCCCAGGCTGGTGTCTCCTCTGCCTAGCACTGTCGCACCTTGTGAAGACACGGATTCAGTCTGGGATGCAGAGTGAGACATCTTTATTCTCGAAACAACTTCTTTTATACTCTCCTAACACAAGTGTTGCAAAGCTTACAATCAATCTGCAGCTGTGGTTATCTTCTTTGCCTTGGTGGTTGTCTTCTTTTCCTTGCTTTGGTCCTTATCTGCTGACAAGACATTCCCCATGTGGTTGTAGTCCTCCTCCTTCTCCTGCTTTGCTCCTTGCTGATTAGACGTTCATCTCTGCAGTTAATCGTTTACTACCACTGTCTCTGAAGCGGGCCTCCACATAGCACCTCTCCGTTCTGTTCTCCCAGCAGTCACGATTGCTCACCCTGCCCCTGTCTTTTGCCTGTCTTTTCATTGCTGCTGCCTGCAGAGGTAACCCAGGGCTCACCGGTACACTTACTTCTCCACACTTCTAGCTTGCCTGTGTGATACAGGTGAAGGGATGAAGGGTCTGCCAGTGGGAGTCCCTCCCATAGGCCTGAAAACCCCGGCCAGGGAGCTACTGCCCATGGTGCTTGCTCCGGGGAAAAATGGATGTGTACAGAGAAGGGTCTTTGTGTATGTGTGTGTGTGTGTAGCTTCAGTGCCTGAAATAGGATGGGGGGCTAAAATGAAAAGCTAGCAGAGTTGGACCAAAGCTTTTTACAAGACAGGTAGTGACATGCTTCCAGTTTATCATTTCTGGATTCCCCAGTGACCCTAGGGAGCACATAAGGACTCACATAACTGCCTCCGCACCATGCTGCCTCCCCCTTCCTCAAACAGGGGCCTTGCTTGGGTGTAAGCACAGGATCACACTTCTCCAACACATCCCAGCCATGTAAGAGCTGCTGGAGGACATGAGTGAGGGAACCTCTGAATCCATCCTAAAATATGTCAGGGGCTGCTGAGACCACAAAAACTGCCCTAAACTAGGGATACCGGAGAGCTCCTTAGCAGCTCTCCACACTGACTCTCAAGGAGAGCATGGAGCAGGGGATCCCGATCTTGCTTCCTTCCACAGTTGTGGTCTTGTTAGGCTCCCCCTCTTGCCCACTTAACAAGCCCTCTAACTTACTTCCATTTGTGTCATCAAAGCCCTCTTTCTTCTTTCTATTTGTACAGCTAGAGTCTTCTGCATGCAGTCATGTTCTCAGCCCATAATTGCCTCCCTCTTTGCTTTTATCACTTAACTGTTGGCAGCAGAGTAAGTTTTCCATTTCAATTTAGTATGGAAAACATCTAAGTCTTGATCTGTACTGTCATCTTTATCTTCTTCACCCCTTTCTTTAGAGCATGAGATTTAGAAAAATTTGTATTTTTCAAAGAAAGAGATTTGAAAACAAAAATGTCTAGTGGTTTATAAGAGCTTTTCAGCTCATTTTCCCCTCATTGTCTTTACTGACCCAGTGAGCTGTTCTACTTTTCCCTGAGAGGGAGGAAGGTCCTTTTTGGTTCATCCCATGTTTACTAGTTAAATCTGTTTCATTATGAGGAGTGGGAGAAAGCCTTTTGAAGATGGTGTGTTTTTTGCTTAACCATTTCTTTAAGGTTCTACGATGCATGTAGACAGCCATTAACCTAAACTGAAGTTGCATCTGTGTGGTGATGGGAAGTGGGGTCCTATTAAAATCCTTGCAGTGGTAGTTAGCAATTTTTATGAAGTATCTATTAAAGAGTACTTTCAACCTCAGCAGCAAATCTGAAACTTCTTGTCTGGACTGACAAATTGCCAAACTTTAGGATATAGCAAAGGTAACCATTACTTGCAACCTGACATTGTTAATCATACAAAAAGCTTGTTATTCTTTGCCATAATATTATGCAAAAGTGCTTTGAGGAGTCTGAAAGCAGTTTTTATTATAGATGAATGGACCTCTTGTAGATGCCTGTAGTTCTCAGTTGATCTTTACAGCAGCATTCAGAGGGCATTTTGGATGCTGCAATCATGTACCTTAATTCCATTATTTCAGCCATTTGAACTTGTTGATGCTAGAATAGAGCTTATTTGTTGCTTTGAGAGTAATGTACGCTCATGAAACAGAAGAGTATAGCACTGCCTAATTAAAAAAAGAAAAAAAAAGCCCCAAAAATGAAATGTGAAAGAGCAGTTTTGTCCTTATATAGTTCAGATCAATTTTGTACAGAACAGTGGAAATGAGGTGTAGTACAAGGTGTAGTTCTCGTTAAAGAACCTCCTGCATAGTTCAGAGGCTGTTCCTCCCCACCATTTTCTCAATAATATAAACCTGTCTTTAAGAGTCTGAGACACCCAGGTGTCCAGACCTCTATGACACTAGAAATAAACAGAGGGGAGAGGGGATGATTTTTCCCCTCCTCATCTGATACAGGGTACTGAAAAGGGCAAGTTTTGCAATTTGCTTTAACAGGAGCTGGCCTCTGTGGGAAAACATATCTAAGGAATGGGGCCTTCCCAGGGGAAGCGACTACAAAGAGCTAAGCTAAAGAAGATAGTGGATACTCCCTGATCTGAAGGAATGTGATCCTGGAAAGTCCCTGAACTGCAAGCATGAGAAAGTTGGGTGAGACGGAGCTGTAATCAAGCCTGTCAGTGAGAGAGAAGGACTTGTGCACAGACCAATGCTGTGAATACCTGCCCGTTATCCACAACCAACCAAGTGCGGTAGAAGATGCTTGGACAGTAGCATGTAACCAATCATAGTGTATGCGTACGTGTGGCTAAAGAGCTTGCTTCTGCTTGTGTATATAAGCACGCTATTTGGGCTAATAAACGGAGCTTGATGCTAGCTCATATTGAGTCGTCTCATGCTTCCACAAGCCCGTCTCCCACAGGCCTCTACTACGTGTGCTCAGTTGTGTGGGCAGTTTCCTCATGCAAAAGAGACTTCTCCCTGCTCTGCTCCGTGATCAGCAGTGGTCAGCTCTGTTGGGCACTATAGAAATGACTCAACCTCCCTCCTCTGGGGCTCTGTGTTCCCTGGGGATGGCGGGAGGAAGAAGGCCAAGGACTACCATGACTACAGGGAAGGTTCTGCTTTTGCATTTCATATACATGCCAGAACAAGGCCTTTATAGTCTCCTTTTGTCCAAGCCTTTCTCCAAATCTGTCCAAAATCAGCTCTAGTGTTTGCAGTGATGACCCTCACCAAGGAATTGATTTTTAAGCAGAGCTCCATATCAAAAAGGTCATCAAAATGTCATAGAATCACAGAATGCCTAAGGCTGGAAGGGACATCTAGATCTAGAGGTCATCTAGTGCAATCCCTCTGCACACGCAGGGTCACTTAGAGCACGTAGCACAGGACTGCATCCAAGCGGGTTTTGAAGATCTCCAGAGAAGGAGACTCCATAACCTCTCTGGGCAGCCTGTTCCAGTGCTCTGTCACCCTCACTGTCAGGAAATTTTTCCTTAAGTTCCTGTGGAACTTTTGATGGTTCAGTTTGTGGCCATTTCCTCTAGTTCTGTCGATGGCCACCACTGAAAAGAGGCCAGCACCATCCTCCTCACTGCCTCCCTTGAGGTACTTACATACACTGATCAGGTCCCCTCTCAACCTTCTCTTCTCCAGGCTGAACAGGCCCAGCTCCTCATAGGACAGATGTTCCAGGTCCCTGATCATCCTTGTGGCCCTGCGCTGGACTCTCTCCGGCAGCTCCACATCCCTCTTGTACTATGGGGCCCAGAACTGGACACAATACTCCAGATGTGGCCTCACCAGGACTGAGTAGAGGGGCAGAATCACCTCCCTCGACCTGCTGGAGACGCTCCTCTTAATACACCCCAGGATCTCATTGGCCTTCTTGGCCACGAGAGCCCACTGCTGCCTCATGGTCAACTTGTCCACCATGACACCCAGGTCTTTCTCTGCAGAGCTGCCCTCCAGAAGGTCGGTCCCCAGCCTGTACTGGTGTCTGGGGTTATTCCTCCCCAGGTGCAGGACCGTGCGCTTGGCCTTGTTGAATTTCATGAGGTTTTTCACTGCCCAGTTGTCCAGTCTATCCCGGTCCCTCCGGATGGCAGCGCAGCCCTCTGGGGTATCAGATGCTACGCCTCTCACGTTCGTATCATCAGTAAACTTGCTGAGGGAGCACTCTGTGCCTTCATCCAGGTCATTGATGAATAAATTGAACAGGACTGGACCGAGGACTGACCCCTGGGGGACACCGCTAACCACAGGCCTCCAACTAGACTCCTCACTGCTGATCACCACCCTCTGAGTTCTTCCATCCAGCCAGTTGTTAATCCACCTCAGCATCCACTCATCTATCCCACACTTCCAGAGATTGTCCAGGAGGATGTTGTGAGGGATGGTGTCAAAATATGTATGATCATTCCTAGAGCTTAATGCATATGTAGATAATAGAGAATAAAAGTTTTAGCAAGCACACCTAAGGACATGCACGATAGGTGGAGCTATCCCCCGTGTACCCAGCACTGCAATAAAGCAAATGCCTGCTTCTTAATACTAAGTTGGTGTTTGTGGGAACATATCGAAGGGATGGAGGCTTTCCCATGGGAAG
>VWPW01024978.1:0-37333 GCA_013389825.1 Crypturellus undulatus
GTCCGTTCTTTTGCGAGATGCAACAGTCAAGATACAAGGAAACTGAGAGGGTCTTCAGAGAGACAAAGCAATCTGGGTAATGATAGAAGATGAAATTCAGAAGAATAAAATGCTCTTTAGAAAGCAAGAAAAGTTGAGCTACTGAATTATTCTTCCACCAGAGACATAACTACCTATATGTATATGTATATATATGTATCTTGTATATGTATATCTTGCACTTCCTCCACAAAAATGTACACAAAAATGAGAGAGAGGAAAAAAGTAAAATTATTTTAATCTTTAAGTCAATTCTGTAACATCATTGAAATATCACATCTGATTCAGGTTGCCTTGTCTTTATAAAAGTAAAAGAAAATGGCTAAACTGGTTAGTGATGACTTTCTGCTGCCCTATGATGCCAGTGCTGCAGACATTTACGCTGTTGCAGGGAATTCAGAGCGGGTATAAACAATTTGATTAGGTGTGTTTTGTACCTCCTTTTCACTATGTAGGGCAATATGAAATCTAATTACAGAATAAACTTTACTGATTTCTCTGGATAAATGTATACCCCTAGGAAAAGCTGATGCTTCTCCTCGCTGTTGGTGGCCAGCAAACTCTGCTGTTACAAAGAACTTCTTTCATTAAAAAAAAAAGAAAAAGGCTTAGCAGCTTCATGAAAACTAAATATTTTTTTGTGAAAAAGTAGATGGTGGGAACTTCTGTCCTTTTATGTTTCATTTCTGATTTTTCTTTTGTTTTCAGACAACTGTCATCCCAGGGTATATTTTCATGGATGTTGCAAGAAAATATGCATTCCCTAAAATTTCACAGAAAACATGACCAGTGTTCAGTCTTAAGACCCATTTTTCAACTATTTAATAAAATGGGTTGAATTTGAAACTGGTCTGAAACACAGACTTACATGGATTAAGTTTCTTTTTAAACAAGAGTGAGATTTTAAAACCAGACCAGTTAATTCAAACCAGACTGGGACCAGCTTTTTGCTGGCTTCAGCAGTTCTGACACACCTCAGGACCTTTTATCAAATCTATGCCTCAGCAAATTTAAAGGCTGAGAAATTTGGATGTACAAAGTCTAAATTCTTTTTATATCAATTGCAGCTGACAAGCTGATACAGCTGCCCCTATATTTTTTTCTTATAATCGGGATTGCCTGAATTCTGCAAATAGTGATGTTGGCAAGTTTAGAAACTTTATTTTGCATTCATATATTCATCCCATTTTCATGACAAAACAAGTGCTTTTTTGTGTGAATGAATCAGGCTTTTATAGAGGAAAGAACAGAGTTACCATGAGGTTAAATGTTGCAGTGTAGGTCTGGACAAGCTAAAATATGGAATAACATTTCTACTTCCACCAATAAAGCATGCCTTTTATCTTCTATGAAGACTTGTTCCTTGCTAGTCTCTGTCAGCAGGAGCCATCAACACGACAGTGTTTAGCTGACTTGTGAACGAGCTTCTGGTAGCCACTACTCAAGAGCTTCATTTAAGCTGATTCCATAACAATGCAAAACTTTTGTAAAAAGAGGTTAGAAGGTTGAGGCTTTTTATATAACCAAATGCAACCATTTTCATCCTGAACTTGTGAGCTGCTGAGTAGTCTCAGCTTCCATTAACATTACAGACATGCTCAGCATTTTATAGGATCAATACCAATGAAATCTAAAGTCTTAAGATAATGTTTTAGTTACAGTAATAACAATGAAAATGCACAGGAAGTTAAAGACAATGATGAAATAAAAGAAACAAAACCAATAGCATGTTTACGTATTCCCAACTGAAATTTCTAGTTAAATCCTTGCCTAGCCTTGTGGAAAAGGAAGTCTACTTTCCTTTTACTGGAACACCTCTTAGAGAATCTAGTACAGCTAACTTGATTCATGACTTAATACATTTTTGACACTGTTCTCCAAAAATCATCAAATATATTATGTGCCAATAATTACTCTAGCAGCTCTGTTTTTTATTAAGTGCATCATAACACAGTCAGCCCATTAAACATGAATATAAGGGCCAGAATCCAATGTAGATGAATCAAATCAGAAAACTAGCCTGGAATGAATCCAGTCTGGTTTCTTGTTTTCTCAAGGAAGCTGAGTCCATACATTTATACATAGTCCCATGCATAAATATATTGAACACTGTTTAAAATCTAATTTGGTTTCCTCTAAAAGGAGGCAAGCTCCAGAGCCTTGTTCCTCTGATGATTACAATTCTTATCATGGTTTCCAGGATAAATGTACACGTTTCTAGTTTACCTCTATCAAAAATATCTTGGAGATACCAGTAATGCTTATGATCTGAACCTGTAGAGTTTTAGATCCCTTTTGGGAGGTTTTCCTATTGGCATGGACAAACTCCACCAACCTGATCAGAGCTAAGGTGTCCTCAGTATTAAATTCCATCTAATTAAGTAGGTAACACCACTTGCAGTGGTTGCTAGGACCCAAGTTAAATAATAGTTCCCAGAAAGTTATAGACAATTTTCCCCCCAAAATCACTTTTCTCTTGAAACTCCTAGGAGTTGAAGACACAAATCACTCCTCTTACTCGAGGCTGTGAAAATGTTGCAGTTTGAAAACCGTAGTGGTGGGGGAGGAGATATCAAATCAGTATCGGATTCACAAAACAGTCTGTGGACTGTAGGTCTGATTGCCTTCCTAGGAGCGAATCGAGTTCCCAAATAGTGTGATCAACTATAATCTTGACTGGTAGTATCGGATTCACGAACAGTCTGTCAACTGTAGGTCCGATCGCCCCCCCAAACAAGTAGTCGAGTTCACAAACAGCATGATTTATTCAAATGCAGCATTTACAAAAGGTTTACATTTACAAAACATTTACAAAAGGTTTACAAAGGTTTACAAAGGTTTACAAAACATTTACAAAAGGTTTACAAAGCAGGTTTCAGATGTCAGTATAGGAAATTCTCTACTACAGCGTGGGGTTTTTAGCTAGCTCTGATGTACAAATGTGCAATCATCACTCATCGCAGAAGATGGGAGAGGGCTCTCAGTCTCGAGTCTCCTCAGGCGGAGGAGACTTTTCTTTACATTCAGATGGAGCTTGAGTGACTCTAGTCATACTTAATATTGTTATTGATTGGTGAAAAAGTTTCTCGCTTTCATTTAAAGGTACAGTCAATCGAAAATCTAGAGCGCATGCTCAGTGAGGAGTGGTTGTACCTCAGAGGTGGGTAACTTTGGGGATGGAGGTGTGTTTATAAAGGAGCCATTAACCTCATTAAACACCTGTGAAACAGGAATTTAGCAATTTTCTTCATTGCTTTGTCATGAAGGTTGGAAAGTTTCTCAACTTTATGTACTTTAAGGGGAGGTTTTGAAATGTTTTCCATGCTTGCTATGGTTCAACTCAACAAGTTATAAGCAAATTTGGGAGCAATGTATAGATTGTTCTCAGCCAAGATAGATTACGTGATACATAACACCCTGAGAGCAACACTGGATAGATTAGGGGTCCTAACGCCAACCAAATGCTGTTACTAGTACTCCCATTAAGTTAATTCATAGAGTGGAATTGTTGTCCTACAGAAAAAAACAGATCATCATCATCAGCGGGAATTCAGTGGTGAAATTCAAGGTCCTTCTCTGCCTAGAAAGGTGCAAGCTTGTATCATGGAAGAGATTATCATGAATTGGAAGTAGGAAGTAAGTTACCCTCAACTCTCTGCCAAAGGGGATTGTACTGAGTAGAGAGGGGCAGCTAAAAATGTCTGCTGGATGAAACCATTTTGTTTCAGTTTTTCAGTTTTTCAGTTTTTCTTCTGACTAATTCTTGGTAGTTAACCTAGTAAACTGACTTTCTGTACCATAACTCGGAGATGACTATCTCTTTCTCGTCCTTGAGTGGCTTATGTATGTGACCTGGGATGGAATTCTGTCCAAATTTAGACTTTTGTATTTGGTGTCTAGCTGGAAGTGTCTACAGCTGAGCAGTTTGAGCTCTTATTTTATTCAGTGATAATTCAGTCAGTAGAGTCTGAAGCACTATTAACCCACCCTAAAGTAGACATGGACATTTCATTAGCTGCAGGAGACACCTATTTTGGGGACTAGAGCAGTCTGAGTCTTGCTCTGTGCACTTACATAGTCTGTGGGTATTTATGCTCAGGGAGTTCATTCTACTTTATAAAATGCTTAGCCTTCCATTTTCTTAGTTTCTCTCTTTTTAATACTAAGTGTAGATGGTTATGAAACCTTAGGACCTTAGGAAATTATGGGTATAAAATATTCCCCTAGAAATACATAAACCAATAAGTATTTTACTAAACATATGGAGTTTAAGTAATATTTAGGACCAGACAGTACTTAGGGGGAAAATCAAGTTTTTATTTCATAATCATTATGAAAGTCAGTCTTTGCTCAGCTTTGTTACAAAGTAAATTTCTTGATAAATGTCAAAATTAAAGCATACACAATATATCTGTTGCTTTACTTGTCAGTTTGCAGCTCCAGAGATATTTCCTATGTGAAGAGGATTTTAAAAGGTTTTGCCTGGTGTTAAGGGTAGTGTGGCTTCTTTCTCTACTCCAGGAGAGGTATTGTGGTAAATGTTGTACCTGCAGTGAATCAGAGCATCCTTGAAGTGCTAAATAGACAAACAAGACAAAAGATGAGAAAGAAAATGGGCACAAAGGCACTTAGCCAAAGTTATGGGATGGGTCAAGGGGAGTTTGAAACATGGATCACATATCTCTTAGTTTGTACTAAGTCTTCTTTCCACAAAATGGAATATGGAAAGAATTTGTTCATCTAGCCTTGCTATATCAGTACTTATCACTAGAGGTGATTCTGCTACTTTTTTCCAGACTAATAAAACAGCCTTAATGTTTCTGATTTTTCTTTTTGGACTTTCAGAAAACAGAGTAAGATACAACACAAAATGATCCAGCAGGAAAAGGGCAATCCATTTTAATTCCCCTTACTGCAGAGATGTGCCCAGAATATGTGTCACCTGCTCATTTTCTCCAGGGAATTCTACACTGTAGTACTGCACTGTGCTCCCCAACAAATATGAAGCCTATTTACACAATTTTGTTCCCTCCTCCTCCCAAATGCATGTAGAACTCTAAAGCATGCATGTTTTTGCTCTTTAAAAGGGTACTTACATGAGATATGAATCCAAGTCTGAGCAGTGCTTTGTTTGATCTGGAACTCATTTTGCCAAGAGGATGTAGACAAGAACATATAAGTGCTGACAGTTCTCCAATGCCATTTTCACAAATCCTCCTCTAGGGACAGATAAATTATGAAACAACTCAATGGGAGGTTATACTAAAGCGCCTCAGCGCTCAGGACCACAGGATATGCACCAGACTCACATGGGTGAATGCAGAAGTGTTGAGAACATTTAGCAACATGAATAGGAATCTTCATGCTTGCCTGGGTTAACTCAAGTATAAATCTGGAGTAAATGGAGAAACAGTGATGCAAACTGTCATAACAGATTGAGAACCAGGTTCGGAGCTCCTACTGTCCACCTATATGACAAGAAAACTCTCCATCATCTCTGTATCAACACAATATTTTTCTTAGGATTTTTCTTTCAAATGTCTACTCTGCCTCTCANGCAGAAGTGCTGAGAACATTTAGCAACACAGATAGGACTTCGGGAATCTTCATGCTTGCCTGGGTTAGCTCAAGTGCAAATCTGGAGTAAATGGAGAAACAGCGATGCAAACTGTCACAACAGATTGAGAACCCGGCTCGGAGCTCCTACTGTCCACCTATATGACAACAAAACTCTCCGTCATGTCTGTATTAACACAGTATTTTTCTCAGTATTTTCCTTTCGAATGTCTACTTTGCCTCTCTCAGCAGTGTTGAAATGCAAAATATTCAGCTCACATTTTCCACAGCTGACTTCCATTCTGCTAATTCTGTTATGCAACACTTGACCCAAATGATTCCTCTCTCTTGTTGTTTTTTACCCACTTTGCTGATATTTGTAGGCAGCCTTTATGTCCAAGGCTGTCAGTGAACTGAGTCTGATCAGGCAAATTTTTACTCCCAGGACTGTGCTGCTGAATTGGAATGGCAGAGTGTGCTCTCAGCTAAGTGCATTAAGTAAAACAGCATAACAGCATGAAGCATTTTAGGCTTGTAGCCTACAATTTCCCCTCCTGCCCAGAACTTATCAGAGAGATCTATTAACATCCTGCAAGCACAGGATTTTTCCATTCAGTTACTATTTCCTTTCCTATTCATTACTAAAATTCTATTAACCATTTCAGTTACTGCTGAACACTGAGCCGATATTTTCAGAGCATATCCTAAGACGAAGCCAAGAGCTGATTAAGTACTCCTTTACATCCCTTCTGAGCTTCATAATTAGCATAAGAAGAGAAAAAATATATGTTGTCTTTGTTCACCTATGTTGGATCCCCGTAACTATATGGAAACTGTATATCACCACTGACCTCTGCCTATGATTTCTAGTAGCTCTCAGAGGGTTTTAGAGTTTCCAAGACTGAGAATTTAATGCTTGTTATGAGCAGGGCTGACTTCAGTTTTCTCCAAGCAGAGGATAAGTGGAGGACCTACATACAGCCTTGTGCTGCCGTCATCGGGCTGAGCATCCTCCTCCTCTCCCTCTTCAAGAGTTGCCTCCCAACTCTACTCTTCCCAGATGGGGAATTGAAGCTCTGATATGAGAAGACGTTGTCAGTGGCTCAATTTTCCATCATCAGATTTAGGTCTAACACATCCATTTCAGTTATCTAGTAGCATTTTTATGCTGTCAAAATGGC
Organism: Crypturellus undulatus; assembly: GCA_013389825.1. Taxonomy (NCBI): domain Eukaryota; kingdom Metazoa; phylum Chordata; class Aves; order Tinamiformes; family Tinamidae; genus Crypturellus; species Crypturellus undulatus. The sequence continues at coordinate 6,777 of VWPW01024978.1, forward strand.
TGAGGAACAAACTGTAACTTTCTTTCTATTAATATGCTATCTGTGGTTCTTTTCATTTTTTCTTTTTTTATGCTAGTATCCAGCTCCGATCCACTTTTAACAACATGAGACAGGAGAGGTCCCCTAACCAACTTAAAAGGCAAATGCTTTTCAGATAGCACATCTTTGGTTTTCATACGGCTCTTGCTCGTTGTGTTTTGATCCTTTTGATGCTGAATGGTCTCTTGCTATACCTCAGTGTGATATAACGGAAGGAATGCCATGTGGTCGTCCGCAGAAAAGTCAATTGAACTAGCAGACATAAAACTGCAAACAGCTTTTACGCGTCACTAATGGACTGGGACCGCTTGGCTTTTATGATAGCTCGGAAAACCTTACACACCTAAGGTGTTGTAAAAATGAGTAACAGTTAAAAACAGGAAGAATTGTAAAGGATGAGGGGCAAAGCAAGATCGCTTTTGGCATTAGCTGTTCCACAATCCCAGACCATGGTCTGTTTACAGTTGCAAACAAAATGAACTCCATTTCTCATGGGAGAATTGTCTTTATCCCAAACACGTACTGGAAACTTGGTGATCTAAAATGCTGCTATTAAAAGAGTCTCCTTCCATCTGTTAAAAAGTGGGAATGACTTTGGTCAACAGGGACATTTTATATTGAAAGTTCAGTGCCTGGCTAACTAAGGATGCGATTTAGCACTTTCCTCTGAGTTAACAAAAATAGTGGTCTAGGAAAACACAACTGTTGCAGGGGAAGACTGACAAAAAGCAACATGCTTAGTGGCCACCCATTCAATATTGACCTGCACTGTGTTTAGCTCTGGCGAGTGCTGTCCTTCTGTTGCTTTCAGACGAGTTAAACTTTTTTGTTTTGCATCATCATCAGTTATGCATGGTACTGTTTTTCTTTTAGCATCCAGGAATCGGAAGCACAAAAGTTCTACAAAGTTACTTTCTTCTGTCCTAAACTGCCAGAAATGTGCACTATTTCTCCAAGATGAGCTTAACCACACAGTATCAGAGAAATGATTTGTTTTTTCCATAAATATTGCTGAATGCTTCAAAGGATATGTCTGCTTGGTCACTAACCTGTAGAAGAGTCTTCTGTAAAGTAGAAAGAAAACCAGCCTTCATTTTAACAGTAAAATAGTCTGAATAGCCCAGGAACATGTTGCTCAAATGTTATAGTGTATCATGCACCTCTGAAAGACCCTGTTCCTAAAGCAAAACTGAAGTCAAGTCTGACATCTGACTCATACCAACAGGGAAGACAGAGAAATCTCCAATGCTGGCTCAACTAGGCAGCAGACAGCAGGGTTTTTTATGGCGAAATCTTTTGACCATAATAAATTTTCATGCTCTGTACCTGGATACCACGGTGAATGGCGATAGATTAGATCCATTTGTCATTTCCCTCTGAGTCACTGTGTTAAAGGAATGTGACACTTAGCAATCCAGCCATGAAAAATACAAGCTCTGTGATGTCTTATTAATATTCTCACATGTAGTTGGAAGAAAAAGTTAACTTGCAGATAGTATAGCTCAATTAAGTGGAAAACACGCATCTTAAAGAAAACCCAACTCTAATTGCATAGCTTTGACCTACAGTGAATCAGGCTTGATCTTCACTGGCTGAGCACCAAAATATATATTCTATTATTCTTTATCTTGCTGTGGCAATTAATGTAAGAAATGTTTCATGCCAAGTTAACTTTGCCTGTCTTCAGATTAAAGGAAAATGAAAATAGCATCTCTGTCAGAGTGGTTGCAGCATTCTCATCCCCTGAAGGAAACCCAAGCTATGCTGACTAAGAAGACTTCAGCTTTTGATCATGAGTTATTGGATATTGACCCATCATTCAGTCAGGGTTGCAAACTGACTGTCCTGAACTGAAAGGGTTGGAATCAGATCACATCCAGGGGGAACAGCTCTCCCAGCAAAACTTCCTTCCCATCTAAATCAAGCCCACAAATAGCAATCCACGTTTGTCAGACATTCATCAAATGTGACATGCTTCATGGAGCCAGGCCACAAAAACACAGGAACCTGTCATAATAACCTCACACGAGACAGTAGACAATTCTGATGCTGCATGACATGCAGGTAGCAGATATCATGCTTCCCGAACAGGTGAATGTAAAACTCGATCTCATAGAAAGGGAAATTGTCATTCATAAATTGAGAAAAAGGCAGCTATCTGATCCAATTAAAATGTACATTGATTACTGTCAGGCTGTAGAAACGCTGACACACAGGGATTGATCCTGCTTAGGGAAGCTGGATAAAGTACAGACCCCAAAGTGGAACCTATTGCTCTTTCCAAACCCACAGGAGTAGTGTTAATCCCCATCAAAATTGTTCTCCAAAATCGGGTATCCCAGCTTAAAAACACTTCTGATTTTAGCAATGGCTAAAACTATAACTATTCTTGTTATTTTACAAGTTATTGTCTTGTTATTTTGGGGATGTAACTGAAGCCAAGAGTGAAAAAAAGTAAAACTCGAGAAATATTTTCAAACAATAGATATTTTTAATGAATCTGTCCTCTTTTTCAAACAAAAAATGTATCTCTCCCCAAAATGATTTGTCTCACCTCAAAATGTTTCCTTTTTAACTGGGTATTTCTTCCCAATTTAATTTTTTGCCATTCTTTTCTCTCTAGATTTTCCTCTTTCCCACTTTTATATAGAAGAAAAAAAGAAAGAAAATTGAGGAAATTAAATGACTGCTGAAAACTTTGAAAAAAAAAAAAAAACTTCTATGATGAAATCTGAAAAAAACTTTTTTTTTTAAGAATTAATCTGATTTGGAAGGCCAGAATCTTCAATGAAAATAAAATACTTTATTTCTTCCAATTGCTGCTTCATATGAACACAGATCTCCTGAACGGCGAGATCTATTTAACATATGTGGATGTCTTAATATCAGAAACAATCTAAAATGATATCTGAATGGCTCACTTGGATATAACTCAAATTGTATCCTCTTAGGTAAAATTACATCCTTTTGTATCAATTCATTCACCATCAAAAAAGAATACTATATCTTGTGCATCACTTGGAAAAAATATATTTAAACCATTGACAATGTTTTAGATACACAGTATTGTAATACATTGATTTCTCTGCCTAACATATTGATATATTTTAAATCAGTAGATAAAGTGATCCAAGATGCCAGGAAAATATTCCAGTTGAGTGGTTAGGATGTCTGCAAAACTCTGAGTTCCCATGGAAGGAAAAATGACACCTCTACTCTGTCTACACTTTTCAGACAAGAGATAATTGTTGGGGTAGAGAGTAGTTTATGTTTTATTTTTATTTTTCCAGCTAAAATCACAGACATCAGTAATTTGCAGTTATAAGTTTTTGCTTTTTTGGTGATGAAGCCCTAATGTATTGTGACATTATATGGACAACCTATGCCAGTACAATATGGTTGGAGATATGTAGCAGTGGCCTCAGCACCCATCTAGGTTATACCTAGCAGTTATGACGATGTAGGAGTCTGTGAGTTAAAACTTACAAACCTCTCAAAACCTCTCAAAACCAGCAAGTCACCTTGGAAAAAAACTACCTATGGAACTTCACATGATCCTATCACAGGCACATCCTTCTTCTTAATACAAGACATAAAAGATCTTCAATACTATCACAAAAAAAGCACAATAAAAAAAAAAAAAAGCCCTAGAATATTGACAATTTGCAGCTGGAATGAGATGCCTTATGATTAATGCCCTGTGAGGATGATGCTGTAAACAAAACATTATTTTGTATTGCAAATAAATGGGTCTGCTAAGTACTGTGTAAATCCCCTCAGGTACCAATGGTCCATAGCTCTGACAAAAATGCATTTGCAGAGCACTTAGTGTCAAGAAATCCCATCTGCTGGTGCCAAAGGGTTAAGAGTCCCTCCCAAATCTGAGGATAAACTCATTAAAATGGGCCATTACTGGAAGAAGAAGAACCCCCAAGACTCCTTCCCCATTTCTTTGTAGCATTAGCAGGAGGAACCAAAGAGCATAATACAAGTTTGTGGGCACATAAAACAATAGTAAGTTCCATAAGGAGTGAGGATTCCAAAGTAAATAGAATACTGAAAGTCAGCAGAGGCAAAAGTTAACTTAATATAAAATACTTGACCCTCAGGTAAGGCATTAAGATGCTGTTTTGGCAGCCAGAACTGATAGCAGACTTGCTGAAAGGGAATTGGCTTCAGAAAGAAGACAAATACAATCCTAATCCCCTTTTCCTGCCACACACTGCAGATGAGTGAAACCCAAGGGGAAAATTCTTATTACAGCAAATAGGTGCAAGTCTAGAGGAAAAATTAAGTCAACCTGACAATTTACAAATTTCCTTTCAAGCTTGAAAGGTGGATGAAAACAGAAGGCTATTTTTAAATCCAAACCAGAGTATTTTGTATCTGTTAATATCTGCCAAAGAATAAGGGACACAAGGAAAGAGTTCATAATCATCCCAAGCTTCATCTCTCTGGAACGAAGCCAGGATAAAATAACTTTTGTCAGACCAGCGATATTAGAAAATCTAATACAAGGAAGACATTTCTCTTCTTCCCATAGGGGCAGTGAGACCTGGCAGTTTCAGTTTAGCTACAGCTTTCCTGGAGGAGATGCAAACCAAGGTAAAATCTGCTCATCTGCGGCTCCACTGGAGTAAGGAACATACAGTACAATGATTCCTGGAAAAAAACAGATATTCCAGGGCTGTTTTCTTCCCATTCCTCCTGTTTTATTCCCCTGCAGACAAAAGAGGATTAGGTATAATCAAAGTTTGTCATCAGCATACCTGTATTATTCTACAAATGAAAGACCTTGAGCTTTATGGAGAATTCTCATACTGTTAGGTGGGGGTCTATTTAACTATTATGGGCTCTTAACACGTGCTTTGAAATGCTCAGGCGTACTAAGACCACAGGTTTTAATTCCTATCAGTAGTAAATCTTGCTTTTGTAGGGGTAAAAAATGCAATCCATGCTGTGCTACAGTGGAGCTATCATACAGATCAAACTAATATGCTACCCACCACACAGAGCCAAGTACTCTTTGATTCTGAATTCTTGGACTCAGTGCTCCATCTCCCCTCTGACTTCCACCTGCTTTTCATATTGGGGGTGGGAAATAACCCCCTTACAAATGGGGTACAATTTGAATTTACATCAACACAGGCATTAAATTGTCAGTGAAGATTATACCTGAGGCCAAAATAACTAGTTTGGGAGGAAACACAAACCAGCTGAAATCACTTCATTTCTTGACGATCCAAAGTGTTTGCCTGATTTTTTTTTCCTCACCATAGAGCCACATGGGTTTTCCTGTTGAGTAAGGAAATCAAAGAGGACCACTCGATGTCCAAGGAGCTGCGTGAGTTCTAGGCACATGTGTCTGCCATGAAAGCATACTGTATGGAAAGAGATCTGATGCAGAGGATCTGAGAGGAGAAGAAAAAGGGAGGAAAAGAATCTGCTTCTTAGAGACTGGAAGAAGACTGCTTCTTTTGTAGACCAAGGAGGAGCTGAAATGTCAGAAAAGATGAGCGAATTGTTTTGGAAATCTGCTTTGCTTCTTCTCATAAAAGTCACCTATGTGGAAGAATATGTCAATTTCAGGAGAAATATGTGGCTGAAACTTTGGAGACTTTTAAAGAAACAATTGCCGCTATGGGAGAGCATCAACTAAAATTATAAAATATGAAACTTCATGGAGGCTGATAAACAATTTTTAAATAAATACACTTACCATTTGCTATCTCAGAGAGCAAAAGGACGAGCAGCCAATAAATACAATAAAAAATATCACATACAACCATGACAAAATGCCACTGGAAACTTTTATATCATGAAAGGACTCTCGTGGTCTATTGTTTTTCCTTTTCGTCCGTACTATCTATAGTTAACTCATAACCAGCTATGATATATGTGTACTTAGCTATAATGATGGGGTCTACAGTGCCATATAGGTAATATTAATTCCATAATTGCTACCATAAACTACTTTATAATACTATTTATACAAAGCAAGTGTTTGCAGGACTGGGACATAAGCTACTACGTCATACAAGCTTTTCCCAAATCTCAAATTATTCTTTTTGAAACACGACTCTTCTTTGACAGTGTTTAATTAGAGAATTGCTTGGTGGAGAGATCTATATGAGTATCTATATGAATATATAAATATTCATATAAATAAACACATAAATATCTACAGATGAACATACAAACATCTTTATATAGAGAGATTTGAATAAGCATTAAAATCCATCTTGGATCCAGTAAGTCAACAGAATAAACAGGCTGAAGACCAAAATTTCAACTGGCTTGTTTTCTAAGCTTTGTAGGCATAGATATACCCCTTCTAATTTTACATATTTATATGATAGCTATAGTTTAGAAGCTGGTCACCCCTGATTTTCTCTGTAGTTCAGAGAGAGACTCTTTGAGAAGGTGACTCTGATCTTTTTTGGGTTGAATCACCCTCTGGAGGTGTCTATTTTATTCCCTACCTAAGCAGCCAACATAGGATTACTTCTCATTTAGCAAGCTGGATAGAAGCCAGAAGTTGAATGGAATTTATTCCCTAGTTCCAAATTCCTGGATCATCCACATAAAGCAATGTCTACCCTTATCTGGTGCGGATCAGCACAAGCACTGAAGTCAGTGAATCTAGCATGATTTGCACAGTGGTTAATCTCATTTTAGGACCGGCATCTGAGACCAGTGATGTGAATTCTAGAGGTATCTATCTAAGGTGACTAGCTCAGATTTTAATCGTAACTTTTAGACATCTGAAGTTACATGAGATGTTCCTCTCCCTCCCCTTTTCATTATATGTGTGTTTACATTCATCTGGGAGAATCCCAAATATCCTTGCAAAATCATCTCTTAAAATTTAAGCACAGCTAGAATGAAACGTAGTATTTTTCTGACTTTTTTAACAACACTGTACAGTTCAGGACAAAAAGAGGCAAACAGCTTCAGAGGGCAGTTAATTCACAGGTTCAGTCCTGATTTTGGTAAAGTGAAAGTCATTTGGGGTGGATATGACATGTATGAGTGTGTTACAATATGATAAATATAAATACTCCTCTGAGACAAGAGGAGTGAAGATAACAGTACTGATGTTCAACATCTGAGCTAGGAGAAGACAGGCTGGAATGCATCTCATGCAACTTTACCCACCTAAATGATCATAATCAGGTCCAAGGTATCATATAGACTCCATTCTAACTGATAGAAAGAGACAGTATGACCAGAGCGGTCTGTCTATCTACCTAGTGTCCAACACAGGGATGCTGAAATATCCACAGCAGGTGTCGTTTCTTGACAACAACTTTAGCAAAAACCTTGATGACTAATTACTAGATGCATAACTTTTAAACAGCTTAAGTGAGGTGAGATGAATTCCACACAAGATATTTCCTATGGGGTAATATTTGCTTAAATTAAATCATCAGTTGGGAACTGCTCACAGTCTTTCACAAGTCCTTACACTGGGTAGGCTTAGAAAATGTAAGGCCTGGAAAAAATGATTATTAACTCACCTAGTCTAACCACGTGGGTATCATCAGCTGTTTACTGCTGTACAATCAGACTTGTATCCTAATTATTTGGTTTTGGCTAAAATATAATGTGTATTTGGCTACATTTTCTTTTCAGTGTTGAATGCAAACATCAAAAGAGAAAGAATACTCCCTCACTATTTCTCTATATTTTGTTCTGAGAGTTAATTCCCTTTTCCACTGTAAATGTGCACCTTTTTTCCCCATTTGAATTTGTCTGGCTTCCAGCCACTGAATCTTTTTAAGACTTTATCTTCAAGATTCAAGATCCCTTTACAACCCACTATATTTCCCTTAGGAGGCAACGTGCACTTGGTCACAAAGAAAATATATAACAGAGCAAGGAACCAAACCTTAGACTCCGAAATCTCAGGGTAATGCCCAAATCATCAGCTCATCCTTGCCGTTGGCAGCTCTTTTAAGAATGCAGATAATGGTTATTAATGCAGAGTGCAGAAGCAGATATACAGGTGAGGACAAGAGAAAAGAGAGTTTTGCCTCTGCCTCTTCCCATCACACTCAGGCCAGTGTATTGCTGTTGGGGGATAAGAATCTGAGGTTTTGGGTGAGGCATGGTGTTATACGACACAAAGAGCTCCGGAATTCATCCCTTTCAGGCAGAAGACTGTTTCCTCCAATTCTTCCTCAACCTGTTGCTCGTGTAATAGCAAAGCCCTGCCTATATTTGTCTTCCGATTTTCGTGGGCTTGATGCTGCCGCCTGCAGCGCTGCAAACCCCAGGTGCCCATCGCCCAGCTTCCTTCCTTCCTCCTCAGCACTTGGGACCCCAGGGTCTTGCAGCAAAGCCCCAGGAACAAACAGATTTTATGGAATGTGGCAAATTTCACATATGAGAAAACACCTTCCCGCTCCCTGGAACTTCACCTTGCGGTTGTAAACTGTCGCTCTGCTCTCTGTCTGCTGCAGCCCCATATAAAAAGAAAATTGTTTCTCATAAATTACTTCAGAAATGCACATTGCATGTTAATTGTAAAATAAACAGTTTAAATTCATTTCATTGAGAACAACATCAGAAAGAAAATGAGCCAACTGCAGTAGATTATTTTTGTTGGATAGGTTTCAATCATCTTTACTGATGCCCTTCATTCTTTTCCTGATTACCATCACTAAAAACCCCCATAGCAAATTTCATCTGAGTATCTAAAAATAGAGATATTTATAACTTGGCTGTTTTTGTCTCGCATCTCTCCTCCCCCTTTCCTTTTTGCATTTCTGATCAGAGTTATTTTGCACCCTAGTGAAATACACCTCTCTGTGAAGCATCCTTGCAAGAAGTACACGCAATGTGGTTTCTTGTGGTAGGAAAACCTTCTTTTCTATCTATACCCATGCTGGCCAGAAGAGTCCTTTCCCAGTTCTTTGGCCAGGGGCTCTCATCCCATAGGAATTGTGCTCTCAGCTGCTCCTGTGAGCACTGCCCATCATCACTCAAAAGTAGCCAGACTAGCAAAAACTCCTACTTAGACTGGTTGAACTAATGCAGTTCATTTTCACTAGAGCAGTTTATAGAAACAGCCCATATGGCAGGCCAGCAAGGGCAGTAGTGCATAGATGGGTCTGGAGAGGGAAGTTCTTTGGCTAGTTGCGATTTAGCCACAGAAATTGTGTGATCAAGACCTTGCTGCAAGTGCTCATTTGGAGTAAGACTGGCATAGCTGTTTTGACTTGATACTGATGAGGAGCAGGCTGAAAAAGACGATGTGAAAATAGCAAGTTGCAGGAGTCTCAAAGAGATGGGTAAATGTCTCCCCTCTGAGTTTCTCTCTGATCTTTTGGTTGACATCTCCAAAATTAAGCAATTCATATAGAAGCCAGGAGTCTACACGTTGAGCCTATGCGATCACTTTGTAGGTTGCAAGTCATACCTTAAGGCATAAGATAACTTGAAACTTAGCCCAGGCTTATTTAAAATTCAGCTCGGGTTCATAAAACTACAAACCTCACTGAACCTTGTGAACTTGGCTCAATTTTAGGGTTTGAACAGCTCAGGTCTAAACATATTTAAAATACATATTTTTTTTCATAAGGAACCTGGGCAACAACTGAAAGCCTTGGGAAAAGTTCCCCTGCATAGGAAAATAGCTAATGCATCAAGTTATGGTTTCTTAATGGCATTCAATTAACACATCACCGTTGTTAGTTGATTAAAAATTAACTGTGAATACACATTTAACATTTAGTACTTACAAATGTTGCTTGATTTATTAAAATTGTCAGGAGTTAAGGAGTCTTGGGACAAGCAAGGAATATTTTCTTTGCCTATTTTGGTAACTCTGTAATGAAGCAAGCAGCTTTTAATAGAGAATTCAGACTTGCAGAAAACTTTTCTGTAAAGCACATTATAAATCATTCTTCACATATTAACTACTCACTTTGCTCACAACGCATGCTGGTTGTGAAGGCTGGTATCCACCAACAGTAGCTGCACTAGAAGCAACTCCCTTTTTTTCAGGGATGCAGCTAAGTTTGCCCTCGTGGGTGCTCCCTAACAGGGATGATTTTTAGAACAGCACTCCTGTCTGTGGAACAACTTCTGCGTTGTCTCTGGGTCTGCATCAGCAGCACGACACTATGGAATAGATTTTCCACAATGCCTTTCTGGAGTTGCAGTATGACACAGATGCCAACTTCTATGCACGGCATCCCAGAGCCACCAAGGCAAGAAACAAGCCCCTGAGCAAGAGCCTGAGTCTGACAGCAAGTGGGCAGAGAACCGGGCTGCAAAACCATGCGCTGGTGGTCCCATGCATCCTCAGCACAGAGGATTTCTCATATCCTGGCAATCCCACCCACTTATCAATGTTATTTATAGGGCCACATCTGACAGAAACCTGCCGATGTGGACAGCTAGCGTTTACTATCACCTGGCACCAGCATAGCCCATCCTCTCATCTACAACGTGCCCGAGTTTGGACATGCTGGCGCTGACGCTATATACAGCGCTGAGTCTGGCTGCACGTGCAGCTATTGCAATCACATGTTCAAATAGACATTTAAGCCTCTGAAGAAATATTTGTACTCTCAGATGTGGCTAATGTGTTTACTGAACCAAGTCCAGGCAATGACAGGCATGAGGACACTGAGGAAATAGAAACAGCCCAACCAAGAAGTAGCAATAGGAGTGCAAGTGCTCAACATTTCAGCTAAAAAAAGTCAGGGGAGGGAGGGCTTTCTTCATACCTTGAGTACTGACATTTCAAATCTGCCTGCTTTAGCCCACAGTTATGCCTCTCTAACTAAGTGTGTGACATATGGATGCAGATCATGAAAACAAGACTCCTACAATGTGAACATTTGGTCACCCTGATCAGGAGATGATGACAAAAATCTTCTAAACACAGAAGCTTATTTCCAGTACTCTTATTTCCCACCTCTCCCTTCCCACTCTGCTCTGCCCTCAGTATAACACAAACACACAGAGGAGGTTTGGGAGCACTTTACAGCACATCCCACTTTGACTAGCCCCTGGGAACGCAGCAGTGCTCTTCCCGAGTTCCATACCTAATGTAAATGCTGTCATGATGCAGGGATTACTCTGACTATTTATTATTGGCATTAGGAAGATCTGCCATCTGCCCTTCCTTTCCCTGTGCCCTCTCCTCCTCTCCACGATTAGGGATCTATTGTGCTTATCAAGATGGGTCCTGCAGTAAGAAAAAGCTGCTAACCCAGTTTAAAGGCACAGTGGAAAACATCTTACCTATTTCTGTGGGCTCCAGGTCCATTTCTTAAAACTTGCCATCTAAAACACATAGAGAACTTTTTTTACAGATATCTAGAAACTTAAGGATACTAACAGATGATAATTTAAATCACTAATCATAAAAATGCTTATCTTCTACTCAAATTAATGGGCATGACGTTCATAACAATTTTTGAAAATCCTCAGCATTCACTGAACTTCAGTCTAAGCACCCTGGAAAACCTGAGCCTTGTGTGCACTTAAAAAAACCCAAGATCCTGACATTAGCAGTGCCTTGCACATCTGAAACTCTAGCTATTGAGGTATTTTCCTAACATTACTTCCAACCTACAATGCCCTCAAAGAGAGCTAGCAGTAATGTCCCCTTTTGTCAAATGGGGATGCTGGCTTTCAGGCAGTTAAAAATCCATGAGCTGATGACAGGGCTCACAGAGCCTCTCTGGATACATCCCAGTCTAATTGCTAAATGGTTCCCATCTCATCATCTTTCAACATGAACAACATCTCCGCAATCACCAGCATTTACTGCTCAGTCCAAATCTGCCAGTCCTGAAGAAAATGAAGAGAAAGAGCTTATTCATCCCGGTGTTTTCTTTAATGAAATGGATAGGACAGAGTTCATATGCTTAAGAGACAGAGGAGGATCTACCCAGGTAACAAAAATTCTCATGGAAAGAAGATACGTGTAGGCAACGTGATACAAATTCATCTGCACAGACGGGGAGGAGAAGAGAGGCAGGGTGGGGAAGATGAATAACCCAGTGGAATAAACAAGCCCTGGTCCTGAAGGAGCATCAGCCCATGGGCTAATGGACATCCATCACCACGGCTCAATAGGAATGGCTCCCCATTGGCAAAAAGACCGAAGGGGCAATGTTGAGTATGGGGGACTCATTAGAGGGCATGGGGAGGGTATCTGAGGATCACATCCAGCCACCTCAGCATTTGGGGACAGACTTTGGAGAGAACAGTTTGAAGCACAGCTGCACAGAACAGTTCATGGTGCAAAAGGAAAGACAATAAGAACCTGAAGTGGGAGAAATGTTCAGAAAACAACTGTCTTCTCTCTACGAGATGATATCGCCTGGCACTTTCGACTTCTGATACTCTTTACACCCAAGCTGACTGTGAACTCCCTTGATGAAATCACTGAGACAAACAGCAGCTGGGCACCTAAGTATCTGTGGGTCTAAATATCCTTGTGGATCTAGCGATGAGGACACTGAAAACTGAAAATTCAAAATGGGGTTGTATTCTTCCAAGTGCAGGACAATAACTTTTATAGCCCTTTTCCCCAGACAGTCTCCAAGTGTACTGTTTGAGACTATAATGAAACATAGAGAGCAACTGAGTCTCTTATTTTGTATTCCCCCGAATGTGGACGCCTTGCAACCTGGAATATCTCACTTTATGGTTAAATAGCTAGACCTATTTCATCCATGAAAAGGGTCTTTACTGAAGTAAGGCCTTGGTATCAGTGACTGCTCAGAGCGTACCCATCAGACTGGGCTATTCGGAGGTATAACTGCCTAAATCCCAGGTCTCACTAAGATTTAGGCAGCAATTTATCCCCCGGCTGTTCAAAATTATGGGTGCCTAGTGTACATTTTCAGGGTAAAAACATAGAGACACAGAAACTTTATGCCTCCCTTGTATTAAACAACTAAAAGGATGTACAGTCTGGATCACAAATTGAGGCTACATTTGGCACCAAGGTCCTTCTTGGGGATTGCTCCGGCGACATGAGCTACGTGAGCTACTGCCTCAAAGAAGGAACCCGGATGCTCAGCCTTGACTCAGTGCTTCACTTCAGATGCAGGGAAGCAGAAAAGACAAATCTTTCGCTGCACAACACTTCTTCCCAAATGTTTCTCCCTATGAATTCTTCCTGTTCTGCTTGGCGCAGGGATTAAACTGGGGAAAAAAATGGAACAGACCATTCATTTCAAGACCACGATGTACGGTCTGAAGGAGCTCACCAGAGCAATGCAGCCTGTTAACTGAGGGACATGACACACTCAGCACCAGGTTTTGGCGTCTCAACAGCGACAGGAACCTTGCACACCATCCCGATGTGATGGACTGGGCTGTTTGTGTACGAGAATCCAGCCACGCTGAGAGCCACTCGGTGCGAACCCAGACCTGACACCTCCTATTCACGGCAGAGGACAAGACGACGCAGGGCTTTGTAACAAAACACGGGGCTCTTCGGCCTCCGGTCTCACGCCTTCATCTCACCGCTGTCAGCAGTGACAAAAAGTCAGCGCCGCGCGACAGCTGTTCAGAGGCATCCTAATCAGCGGGTGATGCTGCGGGTCCTCGTGGACATCTCCGGGGAAGGCGGCGCTGCTCGGGCCGCCCCGACGGCCACCGCGACGCAGAGGAGCAGGTCAGGGTTGAAGCATGTTGGGCTGCATAAAGAAACCGGCGCTGCTGCCGCTCACTGCTGCTGCTCAGGAAGAAACATGAGGCTTCGCAGTGTAACGTGTCCCCGGGACACAGATCTCCACGAGGATGGATGCTAAAAAGAAACGGAAAAAAACAACAAAAAAACCCACCCAGCAGCAACGTCTTTGGCTCACCAGTGAGGCCTCAACCATCTATTCTTCAGGGAGCACAGCAAACCCAGAGACCATAATTAAAATATGTTAATCGACACTGGGCACTTACCCATGGCTAAACGCTTCCATTTGGCACAATTTCCTGCTGTCTTCTTCTGAGATTTGCAACTGATCTCAGAACCCACCCCCCCTCCTCTTTTCCCTTTCGGCGTTTTTTGGCTTTCCTTTTGAGCCAAAACCGAAAACCCCAAAACCCAAAACAAAAGACCAAAAAAAAAAAAAAAAAGGCATAAACAACCCTCCAAAATACTAGTTTTCTACTTAAGCTTTGCAATTCCACTTTGCTTTACTGGGGAGGGGAAATGCTGCAGCTCAACTACGTGTTCATTACAGATGAGAGGAAAAAATTAGGTTGACTCCCAGTTTTGCTTATGTTGTTAAAAGCGACTCTGAAGCTGCAGTTCTGGAACAGGTCTCCTCTTTCTTTGAAAGCATGCTGTTTGATAGACTGTCATTTGTCCCCTCCTTTCAGAAGAGCCAGCTGGCAGCTAAGTGCTAAAGCCAGTGACTTGCATGTGTTTTTCTGACATTTAACAAATGGGAACAGCTTGCAAATCTGCATTAACTCACTCTGTCTCACAAATAATCATCGACTACGCGATGTAGACATTTGGAACTTTAGCGCAAACACAAAAGGGAGCGGGAGTCTGTGGGAAAAACAAGTCGGCAAATAAAAGATGCTTTATTAAGCGACAGATATTGCTTTCTGGTTCAGATGCAAGGTTTGGATGTAGATCCTGAAGGTGAGGGGGTGGGAAGAGGTAGGGAAAGCGCATGGCGAGGGGACCTAATCCTCTCCTTCCAGCCATGGGGGGAAAGCTCCTAACTGCACCAAAAGCAAGGGCTCCCCTCGCCTACCCTTCACCCCTGTTTACCAGTAGAGCATTTTCATTTTGCAGCCACCACAAGAGATGCTCTGAGGAAATGACAACCAGTGCTACGTTGCTTCCTCACCTCCTCTCGTATGGAGCTCCCTTTTTCTCTTTGCAAAGGAAAACAGAGGCTCTTATATGATACTGTGACACGGATAAGAGAACAGCAGAGCATGTTCTCCCCACACATGATCAGTTTTGAGCCTGAAATATTTATTTACTTTATTTACTTCAGTGTTTATTTACTTTATATGTTTGTGATGGAGATTTGTATGTTTTTCCTGAAAAAGAAGTAATTCCTTTAGGCTCTCTGAAAACCATAGCCTCAGATTTTAGAAACTGAAAAGCCTCAGATTTTAGAAACTGAAAGCAAAATCCAACCAGCATTTCACCTTCACCACTGTTTCTGGGGACTGAGAAGGGCAATTCAAAGGTAGAAGTGTGGATAATTTTCCCTTGCGCTAAAACACTTGTTCTTTGCAGGCTTATATTTTTTTATAGGCCATTGCAGGCAGGGGACAGGTAGCACCCGTAAGCTGAATGGTGGGAAGCAGCATGTACAGACCATATCCATTCCGGTGCTCATCTTCTTTTGCAACACCCCCAAAGCCAAGACTCCAGCATTTAGACCAAAATAGCTCTCGGTCAAGCCAGGGAGCAAGTCTTGCATCTGGAGGTCACAGCAAGCTCGTGTCATCTGCAGATGCAGTTCCCAAGACATCATTTAGTTCAGACCGAGATGTGGGTTGCAACAGTCGACTTGGTTTACCTCTTGGAGGAAAATTAAACTGTCAAACCACTAACACCATTAAGAGCAGGCTCAGGTAGATTATGTGGTTCCCAGACAGTACCTGATGTGTTTTGGTGCCATTAACATTTGTTCTGTACGGTGGATGAGTATTTTACTGGTAGATGAAAAGGGGATGTGCCTCTTTTGCCTCCGTGTAGCACAGTAACATTTTATAAAACATCACTCGGTGTGAACACATTCGCACTTCTTGGTTTATTTAATCAAGAGGATATAAGTTTCAGGACATCCTACCCATCTTATCCTGTCCTGATAAAGCAATGTGTAGCTGTAGCGTGTTCATGAGTCCAGCCTGTGCCAATGGCTGGATCTCCTTCCCTTAGCAGTGCAGGCAGTCCCATATTTTCTTGGGGCAACCCATGCAGGTATGTGCTTCTTGGTGTGCAAAACTGTCTCAGAAAGAACAGCAGAGAGAGCACCAACCCTGCACGCAGACTGGCTGTACTTCCCCTCACCTGAACACCTACAGACATCCCTTGTCTTCTGGGAGTTAAAGATGCAGCATCTTAGGTAAGAGTCATTTCATACGCCCAGCTCTGCTCTCTCCCAACCCCGTCCCCTGCCCCATATACCTCGTCTGCTGGTTAAAATCACCTGGTCATTCAAATAAGCTATAGGAAGCTCAAGACCATGGATGATAAATTATATGCACCATCTCTAATTACTCTGTCATCTGTTTTCCCGTAAGTATTGGACAATTTCAGTGAAGCCTTAAGTAGGGATCTCAAGTCACAATTCCTTGCATCAACATTTCTTTTCACTACATTCCCCCACCTCCTCCTTTTTCTCTTTCTCTTTGTTTCTCATAGCACTTGGCAAGTTATTCCCTGACAAAATGTCCTTCTGTAATAAATAAACAGAACAATAACACCCCTTATAAGCATGATGTAAGTGTTGCTTGGGTTTTATTTCTGTGCTTATATTTATATATTTAATTAAATACAGTCCTGGCAGCCTTGTAATTGCTTAAAAGTATTCTAACAAAAGCATAACTGCTGAAGTGGGCAGAATTGCAGGTTCCTTCATTTTTCTTGCTCTCTTTTAGTGTATTCTGTACAGTACAGCGATGAGTGTATGATTTACTATTGTCCTGGAACAATCTCTTCTAAAACCCTACCTTTGATTCCACTCCCCACCTACAATTACTCATATGCACGGATACACATTTTGTATCAGGAATGGTCTCCAGAGAAGACTATTGATCAAATTCATCCCGTATGTAACTTCCTTGAGGTCACTGAAGTTTTACTACCATGGCTCAGACGCCCCTTCAAGCAAAGCTTTGTAGTGGTTATAAGAGGTATATGAAATAACCAAAAAAGTAGCTCCTTCCAGACTGTGAAGTAGCATTTCACATAGGAAGAGATGGACAGCAACTAATAATATTCACTCCGAGGAGAAGAAAAAGCCAATACTTTCATGGTTGAGTTAAGAGCTACCCAGTTCAGGACATTTCGGTAAGAGTTGGAGACAGATTGTAACTAATCAAATAGTCTTGTCTGTATCCTGTCCTGTCTTGTATCGAGGAACTTTGGATCAGACGCAAAGCTGTTGGCATTCCTTGATAAGACTTGTCATAGAAAAGCAAAGGATTCTGAATATGTGGCTATTCATCTTTTTCTAAAAAAGTTAGGCCTTTGGTAACACAGTCATTACCTATTAACTTTCTGGATCATCTAATACGTTGTGGTGGTTTTAGAGACTCCTTTCTAATCTTATTCATGGTTGGCTGTATATGGATATATCAGATGCTTGTTTGTTCTTCTTCTTGGTTAATCAGAGACATCAAACTAATATTTGAAGATTTTAGAACTTGGTGCCACAGGATATCTCCAAAGACAAAAAAAATGAGATATTTTTAGAAAAGATCTGCTTTTTATATTTTTTATAATAAGAATAATCCTTTCATGTATATTAAGGAATAGTTTTGATCTGCATACCTCAGGGCACAGTCTACTGGAAGAATAGATTAGGAAAAAATATTCCCAGTTACACAGCTGAGAGGAATTCCACTGAAATATTTGCTAATTCCTAGTAAATTTCTGAGGGGAAATAGTGTTCTTCCCTGACAAAAAACCTTACATGAGGAACGGACCCAAACCAAAACATCATATTGAAGTACTGAGCCAAGGAATAAATGGGAGATTCCAGTGTGGGACTTTGAGTTCTCAGTATCTTTATTTGGGCTGAAATTTCAAGATTTGCAGCTAAGAACTAATTCACATTTCCAAGAATCCACTGCAATATCTTTCCTACAGATGGAAATCTGTCCCCTACTCTTTATTTGAAATAGATTATCCTTTCTGGAAATTAAAGCTGGAAGAAGAGGACAGCTGAAAATAAGCTCGCTTTTCTCTAAATCCTACTCCCTGTCTCTTCCACTTTTTCCCCTCAGATAATACAAAAGTCTCCAAAGGTCAAAAAGTGATGCATGAATTTGTGTGTGTGCATGCATGTGCTTGCACGCACATGAGAGAGATGGGAAGGGGATCCTCCACTCAGAACTATGATTAAAACTAAAGAAGGTTGCTAAAGGCTCCACTATTGTAGGATATATTATAGGAAAGGAGAGTTATTGTATCTTCTAAACTGATAAAGGTGATAAAGTAACTGATCACACAGAAGAACTGCTGGAACTGCACCCAATTCTGCTGTATGAGTAAACAGAGTCCTGTGGCTCATTCAAGAAGCTATAAATTTGAGCTTAGTATTTCAGGTCTATATCTAAATAGTGACAGAACCTCATATCTCCTGATTCATCCAGAAAGAATGCATCATCTTTTTGTACCAATCTAATCAGGAACACTTTTGCCATGTCCATTTTTCTTCTTAAGTCAGAAAAGGCACAGAGGAGATTTAGCCTTTTTATTTTTTTTCCTCTCTCTCTCTTTCTTTCCTTCTTGGATATGGGGAAAATAAAACCAACCTCCTCTTCGCTCTGCCTCCGACATCGCTATCCTGAGTACACTTTTCACAGTGCGATGGTTCACCTCAATCCTGTGCTTTAAGCACCATCTAGTGGTTACATTTATATTTGCATCAATGTTTCAGCATCCTTGGATTCTGATTCCTGCGTTGTTTGAAGATGGGCAATTCGATAAAATAAAATAAAATAAAATAAAATAAAATAAAATAAAATAAAATAAAATAAAATAAAATAAAATAAAATAAAATAAAATAAAATAAAATAAAATAAAACGAGGTTCTCCTTGTGTTATCCTTCCTTCCTTTTTTTTTTCTGTGAAACCAAGCGATGGAAACACTTTGTTCTTTCAAACAGTGTCCAGGTGACACTGACCTTCCCTCAGTGTCACCTGGAGAATGGAGAAGAGGGTTCGGGGAAACTGTAAATGTCCTTTTTTGTTATCATTATTTGTCTTTTACAGATAGAAAAAAAAATCAATGTGTGATTCTTATTTTCCTTATACTTTTCAAAATCCTGATTTATTCACTGAGAACTGAACCCATTAGTCTCTGAACATGCATTTGAGAATCGGCTTTCCAATTTGAAACATTTATTACCTTCAGAGAGTACTGCTCCATCTATCTGTCTGCCTTAAATTAATATCGCTCTTTGTGTGTTCCCCTTTTCCATATTTTCTCACATCTGTTATACGATCACCGCAAGATAACGTCTGGTTCACTCGTTTGATTAGTCATCTTGCTTTCTATTTCAGTGGACACTGGTTAAACGTATCCACAGTGACATTCTCCTGATATCAGTAACGTTAAGCCATAGGTACATGGAACCTTTCCATAAAATCTGCGTGATTATTTTCTAACATAAGGCTCCAAATGCTAGTTATGTAAGTCTTAGCTAGGCACCTCCAAATAATCATTTGGGAGAAGTTAGGCTTCACATCATCCCGCAATAGGCATTTAAGACAGATTGAATGAAAATGCTGCTTAAGACACCCGTGTTCTCCACTGATTATAGAGGAAATTTATCTGTGCAGGTCAGATGAGGCCCTGGGAGCTCCTCACTGCAGATATCTGATGGGTCCCGAGCTCCTGGGGCCTTGGGAGACCTGCCAAGGCCCAGGGGGACCTGGCACCAGTCAACATGGCACAAGGTGACTAAAACTAGACAGTTTGAACGGAGTCCCTCCAGCCTGCAGCTCGTATGACCTGAATACAGGCGTGCTGCGTGTCTAGGACCTCCTGATGGTCCGGGGAGACCCATCAGTACAGTCATGAGCCTGGGGAATGATGCTGCTCACCCCGAGCAGGCACAGGCAGCACGGCCTAGCACTTCCATGGCTCTAGGGACATCCTAAAACTGTGCCTGGGTACAAAGATCCTTAGGTGTCTTAATCTAAATGCTTTTCTTTTGTGAACAATATCCCACCCAACATTTTCGCCCGTTAGGATCTGGCAAGATGAATTCCATCACGGAAGGTTGCTAATTTCACCTTGTAAGTCTAACTGGCAAGTGATGTGAGAAAAATAAAGACAATAAAACATTTATCATTCTCACACCGCCTCAGCACGGGTTATTACCCTCTCGGAGTTTGTACCCACAAACATTCAATTTGGTGTTTGTCACAAGTGATGGAGCAGGATCCCATAAAAAGGGTCCTGCTGATGATGGAAAACATTTCTGCCCTGGTTTTCATTCCCAGTGGCTCATTTCTGCTACACCACTCCAGAGATTTCCAGCCAGATCTGACTGCAGACAGTCCAAGTCTGAAAATTTTTGTATGGGGGGAATTCTTAAATGATAGCTAAAAAAATAACTGTATTTAATTGGTATCTGATATTTAATTGGGAAAAGCAAGAATCATTTAACTAATTACCATTTAATAAAATTTAGAGAACCTCTGTTTCTGTTAAAATACTGCTCACGCTGCTTACAGCGTATACCATAAATTGCTGCCTAATTTTGAGCTGTTAACTTTCATCCCTGGCAGGGTGCACTTTGACATGGACTCAAAATTTAGTGCTGGGAAACTGGTGGAATTCAAGTCCNCACTGAAGACTTTCTGTGGGGTAGAGATGGACCCACATGCAGATGTCCAAGGAAACCCCATCAGCAGATGTAGCAGCAGCAGACGGGGTCACCAAGCAAGAAGAAAGTTCATGTCTGTATGACTGGGCAGAGGGACACCTGGGTTGTCCATTTAGCTTGAATCCCATGTGGTTTCTAATTATCAGATAAGAGAGGCCCTTAAATAGCCTTTTGGGATGAGTTAGGCATGATTGTACCAAAGTGCATTAAGAAATTTGACCTATCAGCCTTGCCATTTGCTGCCCCAGGGTAGAGCTCATCAGCTCCACGTCTTCTGGCCAAACTCCCCTGAATTCAGGGGTGACCTTCACAGGAGGACATCTCTGATGCCCCTCAAACAGCTGTGACAAATATTGATGGCACCACGGAGCTTCATGCAGGCACAACTGCAGCACAGCCCCGCACTTTGCCCCCTCCAAACCTGCAGAAAGGGCAGATGGGGACAAATGGACATTGCCATGGGGGCAGGAAGGCTGGAGGAAGGTTGGGAACGAGTGTGGAGACTCTGCGCTTACCCTGGAAGCCATCGCACATCTGCGCGCTACAGCACATTTTTGTTACGTTACCCAGAGCGAATAGTTTATTACGTATCATTACCTCCAAACAACAGATAATCAATTTGGATGTGTCCTTATTTACCTGGACAAACACTGGAAGGCTTTGCAATTTAATGGCCTAACTGTTTGTTAGAACAAATAGACCTATTCAATCCTGAGACCCCAGTCAATCTGACGGTTTATAGCTGGTTGATTTCTGCTTCCGAACTGTGAAGCCCTGATTTGTTTTGAAGGTGTAAAATTAGCAGTAACATTCTCAAATGCTAACGGATAAGTCCCTTATTGAAACATATGACTGCACTTGCTCGCTGCAGAGTGGAAATAGCCCTGCTCAAAAAACCAGCACAAAGACCACGGTGCACTTGCATTTCACATCAACCCTGGTGCGATGCCAGGTGTGAATTGGTCCAGACACCGGCTGTCTGCGCGGGGGAAAATTTCAGCCATTAATTTGCAGGTTGAAGCAGGAGGTTTTTCACTCGTTATTAAATTATATTACATTTATATGGCTCTACAGAACGTTGCTGGGGCGCTTGAACTAAACATGGGCATTTGAAAGAACGGTTCTTCATTTCATCTCTGAAATGATTAGCCTTGGTTAATCATTTCAGTCACTGAAAATGGGTGTTAAATAATGTCCTTTTGATTTAACAGTACATTCCACCTTGTAATCACACTGGCATAAACAAGATCCAAAATCCCTGCCTTAAGATCTTGGAAAATAAAGGGGTAAAGGCAGCATACATACAAAGGAATGGGAAGAACAGAAGGAGAAAATGCTTTTTACTGTATTAATACATTTTTTTTTTCTATTTAATTGGCTACAACAACATAAATCCCGGGAGCCTGAGAGCCAAAGTAAATTCTGAAAACATCAAAATGGATTTCAGCGAGAGTTTTGAACACAGCAAAAGGAAAAGTATTGCAAGTGAGCTAGGCTGCAAACAGTAGATCCAATGAGAAGTACAAAGACTGTCAAGATGTCGGGTAGTCAGGTTGGTGGAATGAGGAGTTGTTTCCAGGACAAACACCATCTCATCCAGCAATGCATAGTTTCGTTAAGTCTCTTTCTAGAGAGACTTACTGAAACTGGGGCTTTTAGAGAAACTTATTACAACACATGGAAGTACATATGTAGAACATTTGTGATAAGGAGATATTCTCCAAAATACAGCAGTTATGCTGGATGCTTGGAAGTGGTATGTGAAATGTGCTTGCAGCACAGCACTGCTTCCACCCTGCTTTCGATCCAGAGCACAGTTGCATTCAGCTATGCAGTTTATATTCATTTGTCTTCCACTTTTCATTGTTTTTTTTCTTAAATAACTTCTCCTACTTCCAGGGATTTTCCCCCATAAGGAAATCCCTTATTTTTTTAATTCCTTCTCATAAAATAGTTTTTCTATTTCTTGATCATCTTAAAATTCCTTCTCTCTATCTGCTCCACTCTAGGTTTGTCTTTTGTGGACACTAGTACCCCCAAGTGCCTGCAAAAACTTTTTTTGGGTGTGTTTCTCACAGTTGCCTCATTTCAATGGTTATAGACACCATAAAACTTCTAGAAGACCCAGATCTTTCTTACTAACTGATTATCTCTTTCTTATCTCAGAAGTGGCTGTGTTAAAATTTCTCCAAAGCTTATGGAAGACATCACAGCAGCACACAGAGCAGCCTTTCTGAAGAAAAGGCCTGCATTTGACACAGTGTTTTGCTAAGGTTCATTTACAGCTTGATTATCTTACCATTGCCCACACAAAGATAAATTACTTATTATTTAATAAAGATTCCACTTAAATCATACAGGATAAATCAAAACATCTGCTGAATTAGGTATTGCTTAAGAGGTAAAATTAATCAGTCTACAGATACCTTATTCGCAAATGCATCAAACAGGCTGTATGTGAGAAGTAAAAGTGAACAGGACACAAAAAAACACAACTATTGCAATAGTTCAAACTCAGACTGAGGTATCCATGGATGCTTTATTAATGTTACCATTAATATTGCTGTTAAAAGGGTCCACCATCTAACAGTAAAGCTCATATACACTACCACTATGATTTTCTCGTCGTGGAGTTGCACGGCACTGTGAATAACTGATGTTACGCATACACTTCTAAAGCTCTGGATCTTTTGTTTTCAGTTCTGATGAAAACTGATCATATTTGGCAATCTTGTTTTGCATTTTCAGTTAAAAGTTTTATTAAAAAAAACACAGTGAAACCTTCTCTCTCTAATGACCATTATCATTATCATTTTTACTACCAGACTCAGATGTAAGTTCCTTTAGCTCTCTTTACTAATGCTGCTTACCTCAGGATACTTGTGAGTACTATTAAAAAAAAAAAAAAAACAACTTTTTGGAAGTCCTGAATAAACTTCCAGAAACATTTTTGAGCCACGGTGACATGAGGATTTATTTAGTTATTGTCAGGGACTCATCTTTAAATTAACTGTGCCTTTATAGTACTAAAATTTTCTTTTTTCATTAGTGACATAGCTTAATTGCTTCACAATCAGAGGAAAAAAAATTAGAAAGAAAAAGAAGGAAAAAAAAATAGCAGCAAATACCTGCCTGACTTAACCACATTAAGCAGCATGGTGCAGAATATAACTTAACACTCCAGTGAACTGTCAGTGGCAGAAGTAATTGGAAATTGGTGGGATAGTTCTTCATGTGATGGGGATGGGAGTTTTTCATGCCCATTTTTAATAGGCAAATAGCTCTCAGGGCAGCTTCATATTCTGTCATTAATTTGTAAAGATCCTTTATAATGTAGAAAAGTTAAGATAGCAAAAAAAAATTCCAATTACATGTTTAATGACTTGGCATTTGTGCTAATGCTATCTAGCACTAATTCACCTGTTAGAAAACAGTCTATCTTTTAGCCCCTGGGGTTAATAGAGTGCAAAAGCCTAGTCTTATCAGAGGGTGGGAGAAAAGTGATTAATTTTTTCCTACAAATAAGTAAGAAAAGAAAGAATGACAAAATTGATTATGAGTTTTTGACTTGACTTTTGAGCTTAGACTATTTATTAAGTATCTTTTTAAAGAGAAATAACAAACTTCTAATTATGGGTGTCTATCCGGCACTCAGCATTGGGCAGGGAGGCTGGGAGATTTCAGTTGCTCTGTACCCAAAATGAGCCCCACAGGAAAGGGACAGAGACCCAGACTGTGTTATCAGGTTGTAGCTGTGATGCTGCAGAGCCTGCCCCTGAGATGGAGGGCTGCTTCACTTCTGTATGGAAACGGCCTCCAAAATAAAAAATGTGGATGGTTGTGTCAATAGGCGGATGGATGGATTTATCCCGTCCTCAGTCACACACTTATAACTGCACTGAAATCAATAGCGGGTCATCAAATATAACTAAGAGTAGAACTTGCTCCACAGCAGAAGAGGCATGCAGTTTGCGCAAACATCTTATATTCACTTGCATGACTTTATCAGCCACTGTTGCGTTTGCATCCTACCCTGAACAGAAGGCTAGCAAAGGCATTTCTAATGATGCCTTCCACTTAAAAGCCTTTAAAGAGTCTTTGAGCAGCGTAAACCGCATATGCTGGCTGACTGCTCTGGTGTGAATTTCTGAGCCCACTGATGGGAAGAGACGCAGCACTTAGTGTGCTCATGCCACGTCTTCCTTCGCTTAATACCAGATTTGCCCACGTCAAGGCTAAACCAGGATTAGCAGCAGAAATACTGAATGTTGTTAGTGTTCATGTAGTTTTGCTTGTTCCATGTGGAACACAAGAGATACTGGTAATATCCTCCCCCCCAAAAAAACCCCGAATTATTGTTATCAGTGCTATCTCTAAAACTGGGAATTTCACATTAAAGATAAGTGCTGTGTAATGGCTGGAAAACAAGCCTAGAAATCAAGGCTTATCTCCCCTGTTCCTAACTCAGCCCATGGTTCATCTGTCACTGGCTAACGAAGGCTGAATACTGAGCATCCAGAATACTGAAATCCAGTAATTTCATCACGAATGCTGTAACCTTGGGTTTCCTGAAGAGTTATCCTGAACAACTTGCTCCATTTCCTTTCCATGGATTTGTCATTATTTTTTGTTGGAGACACCAAATATCATATCCCAGCATTTCCCATTTGTGCAATGGAAGCATCAAAAGCCCTTCCACCCTGGGTCCCATGGTCATATCTCATGCTTGGAAACTCGCAATGTCCTTGGTAGTGATCTGGCTTTCACAGGGAAAATACGTAAATATCAACCCCACAGTGGGTTTCATGCCATCTAAAATTATAAACCAGCATATAAATCAGCTTATAAAACCAGCATTTAAAACAAACTGGTTATTTATGCTCTTTGTGCTGTTCTGGGAGATAAAAACAGGCTTTCAAATAGTGGTACATCTACTCTCATTTAAGGTAAGTGTCATTATATTGCTCTTTAATTGTTACTCTCTCCTCACACTGACTCTAGAGCAAGGTGAGGCTATCAGGCCAGCTTAAATGAGACACTTGAGATGATGTATCCCACTGTAACAGCCCAATTGTAAAGGAATTAACAATCTTTTGATTATGGTCTGAAGTTTTATTGGAATTCAGATGCTGTGCAAATAGACTTGTCTGTAAGAGGATGGACAGATGAGCTAAATTTTTCCCTCAGATGCATGATCAACACCCATTTTATTATTATTATAACTATTATTACTTTTCCCCATTCAGAAGAACCCAAAAGAGATGTTTGGTTATTTAGGGGGAACGAGAGGTGCAGACACAAATGTGAACCCACTTTTATTAAAGAGTTAAGCTTGTTTTCCCTAACTTAGTTGAAAGTGATGTGCCCTCATTCCCATAGCAAGGAATATTTCCTTTAGTGCAGCTGACAAGTTTTTCAAGGTGTTTCTGCACATCCTGTAGGGAAAGCAAATTGTCATCAAAATTGAAAATTCAGAATATGTTTTTTTTTTTCCCCCCGAAGGTCCTTAGGGCTCTTGAAATGCTAAGTAGAAAACCGAGCTCAATGCATATGGAGGAGATTTTCATATTTTAAAAGACAGACAGAGTGTCAGCCGGCAGACGCAGCAACTCCAGGAATCTTCAAAAAGGCAGAAGCAGAAAAGTTTACTGCTTGTTCGGCGGACGTGTTATTTTAGCCTGCGTTCTGCAGATTGAGAGGCAGATTGCCTAGGGTCAGAGGGCGACCCTGCCCTGCAGCATTAGTATCACTCCTTTATTTACTGATTTATTTATTTATTTCAAGTGCAGATTTACATTTGGCTGCAACCTGCCTCCTTAATGATGGATCAGCCTTTTGTGCAGGTATAAGCGCTGATTGATGGGACATGGGGATAGCAGAAGAAACTGGAGAAAACAAGTTTATAAATTTGACATAAGATTTGAATCGCAGCAGGAACTCTGCCAGTCTCCTTTGGCATAAAATTGGACTGGCTGGAGATATGCACTGCATGTATGATGTTTCAGCACTTATTGCTTTCATTATATCTTTACTTAGTCAGTTAACAGACTACTGAACTTGCAAAATCCAGTAGACTTTTTTTTAAAACATATCTTGCAAAATAAGGGGGAAAAAATAAAAAATAAACTATATATCAGCTCCTCGTCTGTTGTAATCTGACATCATTTAATCGATTTCATTGAAGTTACACAGATTTACTCTAGTTGATGACCTGACTCAGTAATTACATTTTGCTTTAGAGTTTTTTTCCTTCTGAACAGGCTGTGTTGACTTTTCATGTTTCCTGTTACTATTCCTTCCCTTTCTTTGTTTTGAGAATTATATGGCTTATTGACTAAACAGCGTTAGAAAACAGAAGTTAATGGGCCAAAGTCTCCCTTATTGTAACTTTATTGAGTTCAAGTTATATAGGGATGAATGAGTTCAGGGACTCCTCCAAGGATGGTTATTGCAGAGGCTGATTCTATAATAAAAGGAAAGACCAGAGCTTTGTTGTCATTTCAGTGGAAATTAAATGTTGCAAGAAGCCCTGTGCTTTCACCTCCATCTCATGTCATGAGACCTGAGGGCACTGAGGACAAAAGAAAAGTAAAATCTTACCTCATTTTAATGGGTTAGAATAAAATCTTTAATAATACAAAGACTGCATTTAATAACCATCCTGCTCACAGCCTGCCTATTCCCTACAGCACTCAGAACTGCACGGCCAAAAGAACGACCCGCTGACAGGTCCCATCATCCCTACTGGATCCACGTCAATGAGAACAGAAATCCATTCCAGGAGCGAGGAGACCCTGGGAAGATCCAATTCCTTGAAACTGCAGAAATGCAGCATCAGGAAGGATTAGACCCAGTAAACAGAGATTCTTATGGATGGAATAAAAATAGAAGGATCCTAATGGGTCCCTAACAGGTTTTGGGACAACATTCCTCTGGGCTTAGCGGATCCAAAATCCTTCTTCAGAATTTGTTCAGGGTCCAAGCCTTGTGAAATACAGTAGAAATGCACAGAGTGTGTGACTGAGCTCCAAGAACTCCAGTCTAGAACTCCAGCCTAAATCTAACAGTACTGAATTGAGGAAGTACATAAAATCAGCAGGGAATTGAATCTGAATAATATTGTGGACTTTTAAAATAAAACATCATTCCATAAGCTTAAGGTTTTGGTGCTCTGAGTTTTCAAATAGTGCTTTACTCTGTTTATATCATCTGGATGAGAAAGTGAATCGGTTCAAATACCTTTGTGAGAGCCTCAAGTCTCTGCATGGGTTAGGATGCTGTCCTAACACTCTAGTCTGTGGATGTTTGTCCCGAGCTCCACGCTGTCTCGACCTGATCTGAGCACCCTGTAGACACAACTTTGCTCCAAGGCTTGAGGGAAAGGAAAATTTATGCTTTTCTTACACTTAAGTATTGCTCTGTATGGATATGCAAAATTATTCCATATCCACAGTACACAAATCAGTGACCTTTTAAAGCATCTATAAAAATAACAAAGCATGCCACTGAAGAAAGCAGAAGGTGTGTTATTTTATTAAATTGTATTATTGCTCATTTTAAAGGCAATACAATAACGACTGTGTAGAATTTGATTATACTCTATTGTGGTTCTGAAGACCTGTCCATCATTGTGCTACCCAAACAGCAAATCTCCGCCGCATATTCCGCATGTAAAGTCTTTCTCAGGATATTACTGGAGGGAAAAAGGCTGTTGCCAAATCAGTTTTAGTTCCAGTTCATTAGTGACTGAAAGTCATTACCATCCGACAGATGTACTAAGGGTTATGTACAGCTTTTAGTCCAGTTTCTAGAGGACAGATGTCCACATCCAGAAAAAAAGAGAGCGAGGGAAAAAAAGAAAGTAAGACAGAAAGGAAGGAAGGAAGAAATATAGGGGTCGGACAACACAGCTACCTCATCAACTTCGCTGAAAGTGTCGGCAAAGAATGAGACGTGGCCAAACACATGAACCGATCCTCTTGCTTATTGTCCTCTTGCTCATTGTGATAGTCCTACTAGCAGAAAATAGACGGTACATTAGCAGGAACATACGAGAAAGCATGCTGTGCTCTGGCAGATGGTGCATACATCTTATTAGGAAGGAGAGATGGTATGTTTTTCATTGGCTATGAACAGAATATGGACTTTTGCTTCGAAACAGGGAGAGTCAAGAAAACCCTGTTAGAAATCGTATTCTGTACTGTAGCCGCTGTGTGCTCAAAATACAAGCTCATCGCACTTCGTGGGCCTGACAAATTATGAAACTGAGAAACAGGAAAGTGATGGGAGAGATTTTAACACACGAGTGAAGCAACCAAGAGTGGCACCGCCATGGTTTTACATTGCTTTCATCGCTCACCCGAGCGGTAAGAAAGTCACTATCAGTATCTAAATATATGTATAGCTGGCCTGTTCCTCATACTCTTCACGGGAAAATGAGAATGGATTTTTCTCTGTCTATCTGTATTCAGAAAGCCGGCAAATGCTGCCACAATTTGAATTAAATTGGTGTTTCAATGTGAAACGGGGCAGGGAGAAGGCTGTGGTGGGGCTGGATTGAGATTTTGGGGCAGGCCAGCCTTGGTTCTTTCATATATGGTCTGTTCTGACATATATTGCACGTTCATTACCGTGTTCTTAAACACTTCAGGATCCTTTCGGGTGAAAAACGGGGTCTCGCTGTCTGCCTATATGACGTGATCCTGATAAAAGCAGAACCTACAAATCACAGGTCATTAATTTGAGCAATACAAAATAACGTTTTTGATTGAAATTGCGTCTCCCTACAATTTCATTATCAAAAATGTCTCCCCTAAACATTTTCCTCCTCTTTTGCCTCCCACAGACCCGTGTCTAACCTATTTAGTTAGACACAGCAGAATCTGGGAAAGTTGGCAACACACCAAAAGACAACTTTTATAAAACCAAATGCCAATTTCAGGGATCTTTGGGTCTTTTTTTTCCCCTTTTCTTCGCTGAGAATCAAACAGAACTTGAATAATAGCCTAAAATGTAATGGTGAAATCAACGGTGTGATTATTTAATGGATATGACTAATCTTAATAATTGAAAATGCAGAAATTGTCAATGTGATCAAAAAGCAGCAAATGAAGATAGAAAAAAAAACTCATGGATAAAAAATTCTTATTACTTTAAGTACCTGCGATTGCTACCAATCCTCCAAATACCATGGAGTGTGAGATCGCTTTCAAATCTTTAAGTATTTTCCAGCTGCCTCTGATTCCCTCGTGTCATTCCGCACGTATATTTTATTATATTTTCACGTGAAATGTTGATCCTGAACACCAAGGCGTTGGGAAAAAAAAGAAAAAAAAAAGAAAAAGAAAAGTTACCTGCAAATTAAGCGCAGTGAGAATAGCGGTAAAACTCGCTACGGTGATTTTTATTTATTCAACAATAATCGGTGCTGTCAGCACACTCGCTGCACAGCGCGCCACTCAGCCCGGCCAGGGCGCACA
The DNA here is from genome assembly GCA_013389825.1 of Crypturellus undulatus. NCBI lineage: Eukaryota > Metazoa > Chordata > Aves > Tinamiformes > Tinamidae > Crypturellus > Crypturellus undulatus. The sequence goes on from VWPW01024978.1 coordinate 36,866, forward strand.
CGCGCACGGGAAGGTCCCTCCTCTCCTCTGGAAAGAGGGATCCTGCCCGGAGGGGAAGGAAGGCGGTGCTCGGCCTCGCTCGGAGGAAGATGCCGGGGAACCCGCGCCTCGGCGCCGCCCGCAGCGCCACCTTGCGGGCAGCCCCGGCCATGGCGGCTCCGCGGCGGGAGGCGCCGCCATCTCGCACGCGGCTTTGAGGGCACGGCCATCTTGCCGAAGCAACCCCGGGCGCCGCCATCTTGCCTTCCGTACGGCCGGGGGGGCGGCCATGTTGGTGTGAGAGACGCGTGGGCGCAGCCATCTTGGTGGCCGCAGCCATCTTGGTGACCGCCTGCTCCGTGGGGGGGGTTGGCGGCCATCTTCTTGAAGGGCAGCTACGGCGCGAGATGGCGGCGGCTCCCTTAGGCAACATGGCGGCGGCAGCGCATGCTCACTGCGGGCGGGGCGCGAGGGGCGGCTGCGGCCGGG
>VWPW01024978.1:37361-157825 GCA_013389825.1 Crypturellus undulatus
GGGGCCGGCGGCAGCCATGGGCGAGGCGGAGAAGCTCTACTATGTTTATAGCTGCGACCTGGATATCAACGTGCAGCTGAAGATGTGAGTGGGAGCCGGGGGGCGGCGCGGCGGCGGCGGCGAGGCCCGGTCCCGCCGGCCGGGCAGGCGACAAAACGCTCCCTGAACTCCTTTAAGAAACAGCCTATGCTTAGTGTCATTAGTCATTTTATATGATTTTTTTTTCCTTACAATTCCTTCTGTTATTATTACTTTTTTTTCTCCCACATGTGCGTTCACGTTCAGGTGTATAATAACCGTGATTGCGTTTTGCAGGTCTATGCGTCGTGGTATACCCGAGGGCCAAGGCAATTCCATCCCCTCTTCCTAACACTGAAATTCTGCAAACTGTTGCAGGGCCTTAATGAACACCTGCTTGATTTGGATAGTGTGTTTAAATTTAGCTCTGATGATGATTTGAAAGTTTTGTTTTAGAGGTGACTGTCATCGAAAGCCAGTTACACACTTTTGTATTTCTTAAAACTTAAAAAAATATATTTTTACAATCACTGTTTTTTTTTTTTTTCCTAAATAATATTCAGTGCAAGTTTGTTCTGGTGTTTGTGGTTTTATTTTTAAATGCCTATAGTAACAGTGCATATCAACCCAAAACAAATAAGTAACCCTTCCTCTCCCCGCTCTTCCTCCTTCCCCTAAAATAAAAACGTCTCTCTCTGGTCATCTCTTTACAACTTGACTTCCTCTCAGATGTTTTGTTTGCACTGCCTTCTAGTGAGCAAAGAGGGCTTCGGTAAGGGCTACGCTGTTTATAAACCATGAAAATAGAATCCTGTTTTCAATATGGATATATGTGTATCCAGAGCACTAATTTAAAATGAATAATGTCATTACTTATTTATATTTTAAGTATCTAAAATTAGATTAATTTTTAATCGAAATTTAGATTAACTATTTCTCGTTCTGTCTCATTTATTTTTCCTTTTCCTTTTTCCTTCCTCGTAGAGGGAGTCTGGAAGGGAAGCGAGAGCAGAAGAGCTATGAAGCCCTCTTAGAAGACCCAATGCTGAAGTTCTCTGGACTCTATCAAGAGACTTGCTCTGACTTGTATGTAACTTGCCAGGTGTTTGCAGAAGGGAAGCCTCTTGCTCTTCCAGTTAGAACTTCCTACAAAGCTTTTAGCACTAGGTGGAAGTAAGTGACTGCCTCTTATTTTATGTATCTCTTAGCTTCTGGAACATAAAGTGACTTAAATTCTAAAGCTTTGTTTAATAAAAATATATTTCTCTGCAGCTGGAATGAATGGCTGAAACTGCCTGTGAAGTATCCAGATTTGCCTCGCAATGCACAAGTGGCTCTGACCATCTGGGATGTGTATGGACCGGGCAAAGCAGTTCCTGTGGGAGGAACAACAGTTTCGCTCTTTGGGAAATATGGGTATACTTTTCTTTATATGCTACAAATTTTGAATGAGCAGTAAGACCAAGTGGATACATTAGAGTGTTTCTTTTTGTTGTTTGCTTTGTATCAGTTAACAGTGCTATGATAAAAAATCAGACAGGTAGGTGATACACTATCTTTGTTTATTTGCTTTTTATTTTCTGTAATCTAACTTTATATATGATACCTATTTTTTTTTTTTTTTTTTGAGGGAGGTTGTGGGGGCGGGGGCGCGGGCAGAGGTGGAGGGAGATGAAATAACCTCTGCTGGAAACCCCAAATTTAGACCTGTTTTTAGATCTTTGAGAACTTGTATTTTAAGAAAATAAGTACTGAAATCTGCTCATGTTACCTGCTTTTTTAGTGTGTGGACTCCAATATTGATATTTTAACATATTTTAGTTGTTTGGCCTGTAGGTGGACTGTTAATGTGGTGTTTATAAATAACAAAATGTAATTCAGGAAATCACAATACTTAGAATTGAAGAAGAAAATCCTTAGAAGTATTTTGGAAATTGACTGTATACTAAAATGCACTTGATTCAATGCAAAATGAACCGAAAGAATAGAGAATGCAGGTTAACGATAAGTGTGAGGTTAGTGTTTTGTGTAGTTGATTGCAGTCACTTGTTGCCCAGGAAAACCCCTCAAAATATCCTAGTTTTATAGTGAATCTTAAGTTTTACTTGTTTAAATCCTGTGCTTTTGTGAAATGTGCAAGTACATTGAATATGTAAGCACAACTGTGCGCATGAGGGGCGAGATTATTATCCTGCTGCTCAGCTTATCCATTCAGCTGAAATGTGTCTCGTTTTATGTATTCCATTTCAGGACAGTTACTGATTACTGAGAGATTAGGTAGTCCATATTATTGAACACCTAGAAAAGAGGAGTAATGAAGAAAAAGTAAAGACTAGTGAGGCTGAAGAAGATGAAACTGCAGATACTTTTTTTTTCTAGTCATAGACAGTGTTGGAAAATGGCCTTCTTTGTGTCTTTTCAGTAGTGAGAAGTAATAAGATAAATTAAAACAGGAGAAGTTTAAGTTAACATTAGGAAATCTTTTCTAGTGACCACTGGATCCAGAAAATGATTGTAGAGGTAGGTTGCATCTCTGTTATTGAGGATCTTTTAAGAAGAATTTTTGCAAAAAGATAATCATTTTTTTGGGGGAGAAAACTGGAAAGGATCATGTGCTCTGTAGTCCCAAGACTGCAGGTGGCTTTTAAAATATTGGAGCATGATTGCTGGGGAAAGTTCTAATTTATAAATGAAACTTACTTTTATTTGTAACATGGAATGGAGGAAGGAGATCGGCAGAAAGCAACCAACAAATATTTTGAAATTTGGCTTTTGGTTATATATGTAAATCATTGTGGCAGCATTCCACAAAGGAGTTGCGTGAATTTCTGTGAATTTACTTAATTATTATTTATTTGTTGGGTTATTTAAGTGTCCCTTTCAGTAGTTGTCTAAAATTGTCGTGGAGATAAAAGATCAGTGCTCATTAACAAAAATCATGCAGTTTATTCCTTGAGATATCTTAAAAGTAGATTAGTGCACATTTGCAAAGGGACCAGGATTTTGTAAAAAGGGATGTGGCTAAGTTACACTATGAAGTTTTGTTCACTGCTGTGTACAGTTTCAGTTCAATTGGATGTCGTGTTGGCAGATTTTTTTTATTCTATTTTTTGAAGTTCAGGAAGCTGATTTTTAACAGCTGATGAAACTTATGTATTTTTTAAGCTTTTTTTGGTAGATTTTAATCAGCAAGTCAAGAGGAGTTCTTCATGCCTCATTGCAAGTAAAGTGTGAAGGTCAAGCTCTGCCCTCAGCTCATGTTTGTACCATTCCATTGACTTTAGGAATTCCCCATGTTTCTTTCACTTGCCAAATAAGTTATCGCAGACTTACTTTCTTTCAAACTTTGTGTGCCAATATAAATGAAGGCTGTATAGGGTATGATGTGCCAGGCACTTCTGCAGTTCAGTGAAATTAAGCATGTGTGTCTGTAAGTTTGGCAGAAGAAGCTAGTTCATTTTCTTGCAGCTGCTGCTGCACTTTTGTTCCTGACAGCTGTATTACTTTCAATTTATTGAAGTGATTTCTGCATTTTTTTCCCCACAGTATGTTTCGTCAAGGAATGCACGATTTGAAAGTCTGGCCCAATGTAGAAGCAGATGGCTCAGAGCCCACCAGAACTCCTGGAAGAACCAGCAGCACAGTCTGTGAAGATCAAATGAGTCGACTGGCAAAGGTAGTGGGAAAGCTTTTTCACCTGTATCTCATAGGTTGCTTGCACTTCTAATGAAGAAGCCCCCTTAAGGAAGATATGTTTCACATGTTGTTTTCTGATGTGGAGATGATCTTTATTTGGCTGTTGAATATATCACAGGTTTCATGTGAATAAACTAGATCATATTCATTTGTTCCTAAGTAGTGTTTGAGAGGGCGCATGAGTATGATGAAGGAATTTTCAATACATGCAGCTACTTCTCATTGTAAGTACTTAAAATCCTAATCCTTTGTAGAGAATGGAAAAAATATGATCATGTCGTGAAGACACTTGAAGCCAAAATGGTATCTTCTTCAGCAAGAGGTCTTAGCAATAGCTTTTGAAGAAATCATGGATGGGAGAGTCTAGTTCCCTTCAGTAGTTATCCTTTAGTTTTAAGGCTGTCTGGTGTGATCTTCAGTTACATGTGAAGTCTGTCTGCATTAGAAAGAACTTGAATTCGTTCAGGATCATGAATTCATGTTAATATATAAATATCTTCTGTTCTGCAGTTTGGTGGCATACTCTGTGTTGACCATAGGCACAATTTCTAGAATGGATCAATATACTCAACTACTCTGAACTCTTTGACTGGTACCCTGTTTCTTTAGGTGAATTTACCTAATCTTCCTGAATGGTGCTACCCTCTTAACTCTGTGTGCTTTTATCTTAATTTTGGCCTCCTATTTCTTCCTTGCCTTTGTGCAAATTGAAAGAAAGTGCCAGGCTGTAAATACGTCCATTTTTTTATCCTGAGATTTATCATGGCAATAAACTAACTTTCATTTAAGGTCTGCCTTTTACAATGCTAGTTCACCTTGAATTTGTAATGGGAAACTCATTATAATCTCCTGACTTGTAGCCAGTAGGTCACTCTAAAATGGAGAAGGTGAATTTCAAGAGCAGCACAGGCAGCTTAAGTGCAGAAGAGCATTGAGATGCAACCTAATAGCTGTCGTTGTTAGGCACAGAAGTAATATAATTACCTAATTTAATGCTGATTTTGTTGAGAGTTCAGACTAAAAGCTTTTCTACAGCACTGTTCTAAAGAGAGGAAACTGGAAATATTTGATTTAACTCTTTGCAGTTTTGCATTATGAGTGCAAACTTATGTTAATGCTGATACCCACTTTAGCTTGCATATGTTTCTTGGCTTTACTAGAAAGAAACAAAGTAGGTTGGAGAAAATAAGAGAGATTATCTTGGAAGGAAGAGCATAAGGCTTTTATGCACTTGAACGTGCTTAAAGCTTTCTGCTAAATCATAGCGTCTAATTTCTTGGTCATAGTAAATCTCGTCTAGCATTAAGGAAGCTCTGTAGAGGGGTGCTGTCTGTCAAGGCTTGCTTGTATTTTATCAGGTGAATGGGAAGGTGGGTGTTTGAGCAAGGGTTTTGGGTTGTGGACCTTCCCTGTCCTGTGAGTTCCATAGTACAAAACTGAGTGTACCCAACTCCTATTTTCCCTTGTCATCCATTCACTCCCTTCTGCTCCCTAACTCAAGAAGTACAAATAGTTTAAGTGGGATGTTTTAGTATCAGAATGCATGGGTCCACTGCAATCTGTTCTTTTGGTAGATAGGAGAAAACAGCTCAAATTCCTGAAGAGAAAATAATTCTCCTTTTTTTTTTTTTTTTTTTTTTTTTTTTNNTCTCTCTCTCTCTCTCTCTCTCTCTCTCTCTTCTCTATATCCCAAATGTGAGTTATAGCTAATGTCTATTAAAGGCTAGGAGCATCACTTTCACCGTCGTCTGTTCTGAAAGTTGTCATGGGGAAAAAATAATTTCTGAATTACAGAAGTCTTATTTTATTGTTTTTCCTTAATCATTTTACTCACAGATGTTGCTGGTAAGGAATAGAATAGGGTTTCTAATTAGTTTGTGTATGGGAGCTTTCATTCGCACGGCAGATGAGGTCCTGTGGCGTACTGTTCGTAAGCAGCTATTGTTAAGTACAGTCAGCTTCAGTTTTTCCTATAACTTACTCATCAGTTGCTAAATGCCTAGTGATGCTACGATGCGACTGTATAGGAAGATATATTTAAATGTAGGCGATAAGTGGTGCTAATTAAATACCAGATGAATATTTGGGTGGAGTTTTTATTTTTTTGTAGTGTTTTTTTTTTTTTTTTTTTACTTATGTATTAGAATTAAGTTTTGTAAAAGTGTCATGGTACTGACGGATGTCTGATACCAAAGGCCAAATTAGAGCCCTCCAGATAACAAATCTTATGAGAAGAGCTTACTGAGCTTTTCTGCGTGTGGAAGATAAATTCTTTTTCTTTGCCATGCTTCTGAGTTTTTGTTTGTGTATAATATTTGTTGTTATGCAGAATTCAGATAAAATTAATGACTAGTTGTCAAAAGAATGGAATACATGACTTATACTAATTAATGGAAAGGTTTCTGTTTCTTGCTGAAGTACTATATGGTTGTACTGTTACAAAATACGTTAAAATTGCTTGTAAACTTATTACTGGTGGAAACTCTTAACTTTGCATCCTTAGGGTTATTGTAACTGCTAGTTCTTTTTGCTCATACTAAGGACTTTGAATTGGGCGTGTGCGGAATATTTTAATACACCCAAATATTAAGGACAGTTGGATTTATATCGTACAATCATTTACACTTATAAATGGTGGAGCAGTTTATACTGCTTAAACAAGAGGTACTCTGCTAAGTTCTTTTTTGATCCCTTCATTTCCTTCATCCCTTCTGCTTGCTGAGTGAAATTGTCTAATAAATGATGAGCAATGATGGTATTTCTTCAGGAAAAGAAGCGTTCAGCTTCTGCTGCTAAATCGCCAATCATCATTCTGCTACTAAAGCACCAAGCTTTTTGTTTAAACTTTAAATACTAATATAACAGAACAGTTCTTTGTGTACAGACTGGAGCTCTGTATACAAGCACAACTAGTCGATGTGTTACGACCTTTTGTCCTTCCTATAACCAGGCTTGAGGCTACAAATTTTACTTTAAAACACACATAATTTTCCTTTATGCCTGGTGCAGTGAAAAAAGTTAATAATCTGTGACAAACAAAATTTAAATATTTGTATATTTCTTGCCAAGGCTGTGCAAGTCTATGCTTGATCTTAACTCCTAAATCTTTATATGAATGGTACTGAGTATGATATGTGCATGCGGTCCTCTGAGTTTTGATGTATTGTTTTCATGTAGTAGGAGGAATACTTTGAGTAAGAAACGGTGTATTTGTTTTTGGATAAAATAAAAGCTGTAGGAAATAACCTAGATGTGAAATGAAATGATGTACACATGTGAGTGAGGAACATTCTGGTGGCTGAGGTTGGAACTGCCTTTCTCATTAGCTACATTGGACACAGATGGTGTAGATTACACCATAGACATGAAACAAGGATTTGGTTTGGTCATGTTGCTGGTTCTTTAGCCTTAGAATATAGTATCAAGTAATACATGAGGTAAGGGGCAAGTTTTTCATGTGATTCTGTTAATACAAAGTACACATTGCAGTAACACTGCTATGTTATATTTTTTATATTATTATACATTATCATGCATTTTACTTCCTTTTTGTCTTGTTTAAAGCTAATTTGAAATTAGCTTTTCATACGGGATTTTCTGTTCCATAGTTCTGTTTTACAGATAAGTACTATAGAAATATATTTACTTGAGCTTCGCTAGAAAAGAACGATATACCAAATGGGATTAGGTAATTCTTCCAAGCAGCAACAGTCTTGGAAAGTTTGATGTGTTGTGCCTTACTATTTCTGTAAAGCGTTAGTGGGGCCAGGTACTTAAAGAAAATGTTAGTTGGCCAACAATCTTGGAGTCATTATGAGGGGGTATTTCTGTGGTTCATGGAAAGAGCTCAGAGCAAAGGGTCTCTGATGTTCATGACCAGCTTACTACTTAGTGCTTCTTAAAATGGCCAGTTTCTTAGGTAGCTGGAAATAATATATAAATATATTTTTTAAAGGAAGGATTTTCGCAGTTGGATACCTGTGACTCCTTCTGAAATTGTGACTGCTTGTGATCTGTTCTTTCCTTTGACTGGTAGAGCCAATAACTAAAGACAAAGTCTGAAAATTTACCCTTAATGTTAAGACTTACTTGCAGAATTTAAATTATACTAACAACCTAGAATCAGAAAAGCTGAATTATACAACATACTTATGAAGTGAACAAATATTGATATTGACAGCTGAATGCCATGCTTGCTTTTCTAACTACTGTCATTTAAAATTTAATCTAGATCTTAAGGGGATGTACTATATTCCAACTGTAATATTCCTGGAAACATAATTTAATAAATTTGGATTCTTATTTGCTACTTGGAGGTTAGGAACTTGTTTCTGAAATGCTGTTGGACCATAGCATAAAATTTGACTCTTAACTTTTGTCTATTTTCCATGTATTTTGAAATAACAAAAAGTTACTTTGTGAACAAGGAGCCGGCAAGACTGCCTGTTAGACATTGAGGCAGTTGAATAAGACATTAAAGGACAAGGATAAATGGCAGTTTTGTCTTTGACACAGTGATTATACTTCAGTAGCTTCCATAGTATTTTATGGAGTGACACATACTTCAGTGTCATTTCCCACTGCTCCCTGCTGATACAAAAACACATGCAGAGAAGCTGTAGAACACTGAAATTTAATTTAATTAGTGGTTTTAATGACAGTTTGGGATCTTTTGGAAACTAGACATTATTTGTCTGTTATGCCACCACCTGTGCCCAAGAGATGTAAGAATCTATTTTTTTCCACAACTCACCATTCTTAAAGCTTAGCTTCCTGTGGATTTATATACTCTGTACTCAGGCCTGGATCTGCTAGGATCCAGACCTGGACAGGCATTTCATGCTCGTTTCGAAGTATATCACTAAGGACTTTATTTGGTAGTCAGAAACTGCTATAGGATTCTTGTGCTATGGTGCCTGGAGCCTGCTTGCTAATGGACCAGTTCAGTGGCAATTTGATTGAGAAAGGTTAAAATGTGCTACTGGTGCAAAGGGTTAAATCTCTTTTCTCATAATGCCGCTTTTTAACCTTTTTTTTTATGATATGAAAGAATAGCTTGCATACTTGAGCTTTTCTTACCTTTTCATATATTAGCAGAGCTGGCCTGGAAGAAATCAATAAGAAATGGCCAATAATTTCTTTGTCCAAGGTGGGAGCTGTGTGAAAATGAAATCACATGCAATACTGGGTTTCTTTTTTAACTTATAAAATATATTTGAACTTCTTCTGTTTCTAAAGGGGAGGATATTTTTCTCGGTCTTTTGAGGAAGCTTAGGGTTTTTTTATGTTATAAATCAATAATTCAGTGTTAAGGTAATACATGCTAAAAGCTAGGATACAATCACTTACTGATTGACTTATGCATTCAAGAAACATGTCGAAGGGGAGAGGATTTTCTCCTCCAAACCTTGTGTTGTTTAGTTGTTTAAAACTTAGTGTGAACCCAAACATTTATTTTCTAGCAAGTGAGATGGAAAAACAACAGGTAAATCGGAAGTAAATCAACAGAGGTATGTGTGTGTTTTTTTAATATAATTCCAGAGTCTTAAGTCAAAAAAGGAGTAAAGAGCTGTAAATAGTCTGATATCTTCTCTTTCAGCTTAACATGTACTACTATAATAATCTCTGACGCAATCATGTAGACTAGCTGTTATATCTGAAGTGAAAACTTCACAAACACTTCTCATAACAGACTTTCCACCAGCTAGATCCAGTATTCTTGTGTATGGAAAAAGGATCAATTTTGAGTCTCATCTGACTTTGTAATGTTTTGACTTTGCCATCTTCTTAGATTTGTTTAGTAAGTATATACCCTCCTTTCTTATTTTTAATTCATTTCAGAGCAGATGAAAGTGAGAGTTTTTACTCTAATTGTCCACGAAGCAGTATAAGTCTACTCTGGATTCTGAGGAGGAAAAAAGCATTTTCCAGTCATCGGTTATTTGTTTTTATTATGTATTACTATATTTGAGCAGAAATGCTTAGCACCTCTACTGAGGTGAGTTTATGTTTATTTTTCAGCACTTCTTACTTTTTTTTCTCTTACCATACTTCACTTTTAAGATCTCTAGGTGAAAGATTTGTTAACTTTCAGAATCTCTCTTGTTATTCTTCTCCCCATCTGATTTCTGTTGTTCTTGAGCTGTGCATCATTGTGCATTGACACTACAGACTTCCTTTATGTTCCCGAATAGCCTTTTTTTATGTCATCATGGTAGTTCTTGATCTAATAGAAGATGAAACTGTTTCTCTTCAGGAAAACAGTAGCTGCTTGGTGGATCTGGGTGTATTGAGTGGAGATTGTAAAATAGCAGGTTTACACTTATGGAAAAATAACTTTATGTCAGTATAGACTGGGATATGACATCCTGGAAACCAACTTTGTGGAGAATTTGAGGATAACAATAGACAAAGTTGCATGTGGAACAAGAGTGTATATCCCTGTGTATATTTTTGAAATACCTTCTTTTTATTTTTGATTTTGTAATGACCTTTATGATTTTACATTACTACATTTGAGTTTTCTGTATGTGGCTTTGCTTAAAATAGTATCTTATTTTAATATGTTACACATTCAAAAATGAAGTGCTTGGAGTATGTAAGTTTTTATCCTTTACCTTGATTGATGTTTTAGATATTAGAAGTATACTTATAAAAGGGCTTAGTTGTTCATGAAGATCTACATTTTATATTTGAAAGCAGTTTTTTTAACTCACTTTTTTCCCCATGCTTTATATTTTAATGGCTCTGTAGAAATTATGACTTTATTTTTTCTCATAATTGCGGCAAAATAAATATTATCACTCTCTATTTTCATGGCAGCTCACCAAATCTCATCGACAAGGTCACATGGTGAAAGTGGACTGGCTGGACAGACTAACCTTTAGAGAAATAGAAATGATCAATGAGGTAGGTCATCACATGTCAGATTTGTAATGGGTTTTTGGCTCTTCCTAGTGTGGAAACCTTGGCTTGCTCAGCAAACTGTAACTCAAAGCACTTGTCTTATTTATGCTTCAACCACTAGTGTATACATTAAAAGGGCATATAATTCTTTTAAGTTTCCAAAGTTGACTGAACTTGGTCAAAAACGAGACTAGACAGCTGTCTTGAAGTCGTCAACTTTAGTTTCCAGTGAGCTTGATCAGAGAAGAGAGAATTAATTATCAGGCTGGGGTAGGGTAGAACAGATGCTGGCATGTTTGATTTACAGAAATGTAAGATTTAAGTTGTGATGAGAAATTTTCAAATCATACAGACTGTGCCATGGATTTAGATGTATTCACTGAGGTTGAACTCAGTTCATGTCCTTCTTGGTCTTGGAAATGTTTGTAACTAAATATATATACGTGTGTGTGTAAAATATATATAAAATGCTAGAATTTCGTTCTTGATTGAAGTGTTACCCTCTTTAAGTAGAAACATCCCCAAAACAACTGCTTGTTGGTCCCAACAACCTATACATATCCCAAACTATCTGTGTGTATAAAATCCAATGTTTCTGATTCTTAGAACTGCATTTTAAATGCACAACATCTTTACCAGTTTGGGAAAGTCTGATTCATCACTGATGCATGAAATAAACTAGAAATGCTTAGCTTTAAAGGGCATGCATATTATTTTTTGGTAAATATATATTACCGATGGTAAATATTTATAAGTCCTTTCTTTTACAATTCTATTTTTTTTTCTATTTGAGCAGTTAGAAATGCATATGCTGAGCATTTTTTTTTCTGTAAGTCAGTGAGCTCAAAATCTAATGCCTGTTGCATTTGTCTTTTTCAGTTCTATCTAAAATAATATTTTTGATTTCTGAATTTATTTTTTTCTTTCTTTTTACTCCTAAATATTCTCCAGCATGTCCATAATTGTGTAATGATTAAAAATGGGGAGGAAAAGAAATTATTGTCAACTTGTTATTCTTCCTTTTTTTTTTTTTTTTTAATCAAACTTTCAGGTTCATGAACTGAAAGACCTTGATGAAGGCAGTAAGCTCTAACAGTTACGTGGAAGTGTATATTGTGAAGTGTGAATTTCCATGAGAGTTTCAGGAAAATGATGATACGGATTTATGTAGAGTTTTCAAATTATTATCTGAATAATGACTGTAACACCCGATTGGTTATCGGTTACTGATTGTGGTTATACCACAAAGGAAATAGAATAATTACTGTATTAAGAATTCTGACAATTTATGCTGTTTAATCTGATACTTCTGTGATGTGTTTTTTTCAGAAGGAAAAACGAAGTTCTAATTTTATGTACCTGATGATTGAATTTCGCTGTGTCAAGTGTGATGACAAAGAATATGGTATAGTTTACTATGAAAAGGTATGTGCCTTGATGGTTTTAGGCTCCTCTTTAAAAAGCTACATCATCAGCTACAAGTGACAGATTTTTTTCCCCTGAGGTGAAATATTCTGCTGCAGGATAGCAGACAGCTGTCAGTGACATCTGTGCATGTACATACAAAGATGGAAAAAGATTACAGAAGTCAATCATTCATGTAATATATTTCAAGATTTCAGAGTTTAATAAGTGATTGATTTAAAAAAATATAGATTTATAGTTTTAGTTGTCCGGCATTACTTTCAGAGTTGTTTTATTTCAAATTTTCTTGTATCAGGAAGAAATGTATCTGTGGTTATTTGAAATTAAGATAACTTACACTAAGATTTTGCAGGGGACCTGTACTGGTGAGTTTCTTCTAATGTAAGCAAATATACAAATTTATGATTTTGTGCTGGAAATATTTTAAAAATCCCTTCAGTAAAAAAGGGATGAATTGAATTGGGTAGGAATTGGTTGCTATTTTAATATCATCACGTATTAAATGTGCATGCAAGCAAAGGTGGAAATCCAGGTGTGGGGGGTGCTTTTTTGGTTGTATCTTTTTGTTCTGTTTGTTTCTTTCATGTGTGTCGAAGAGGCCTTTGTCGGGTTGCATGCATACAGAGTTACAGTTTTCGAGCACCACCTTCCTCTGTAGCTTTGTAGCTATGTTGTTCTGTGATACCAAGAAATCTACAGTCTTGAAAAAGCCAACTTGGAAAATGAAAAAGAGACACAGGATTTTTAGATCAGGCAATGCATTTGCAGTGAAACATTTAAGGGGTAGCATCAGGCTGTCATGTACTAGCAGCAGAATTGTTAAATTATTTAGCAGCTGAAAAATCCTTGGAGTTTAGAGAAGTGAACTGTTCCTACAAGAAGAATGTTACAGGATCTCTTGATATCCCTTCCATTCCCCTGAAGGAACAGAATGTAAGTATAATTATATGTATACACACACACAGACCTGCTGAGTGCCTTGGGTTAAGTAGGAGTTCAGTTTAGTGGAAAGAAAGATTCATAACAAACTTAACAGATACCAAGGTGACTTTGGAAGGCATAATCAGTATTTTAATGGACCTGTGCCTAAAAGTAGGATCCACTGAAATAGAAAAAGCAGTATCTCTGTAATAGTTACTTTAAAACAAGCAAACAACCCCCCACACACTTTTGAAAGAAATTACCTGTTAGAATTTTTTAGTGTATTTACATCCAAAAGAATTGGGAAGGTTGCTGAGTGATGCAGCTATATGGACTAGAGAAAGAAGATAATGATGATAGGCTGGGATCTTGTTGAGATCAAAGGGATTTCAAAAAAAGAAATGTGATTCAATACAGAAGAAGTTAATATAATGGAAAATAGAGTATTCTTATGTGTATGATAGCATTGTAGCATTGGTCTAGAAATCAAGCATGTAATCACATTTAAGAATTAAGATGATGAAGAAGGTAGTATTAAACTGCAGAAAGCAAAATTTCATCAAAAGATATCTAAGAGAGGGGTAGATTAGGAGATGAGTAACTACCTCAATTTACATGTGCTGTTGCAAACAAGTGCGTGAATGTTAGTGGAGGAGCTGTGGGAATGCTATTAAACTAGTCCTGTGAACTAGCGTGCTTTTGGATATCTGCAACTTTTAGTAGTCTTACTAGTTAAGAGTAAGTTGCTTTTACTTGAGAGCAAGTGTATAAGTTTTGTACACTGAGATGCTCTGGATTGCAGGGAAGGATATCTCCTGAAGATTAGGTGCTGTGATCCTGTAAGAGATAAAATGTAGCAACACATTGCTAAAAGGTATTTCCTATTAGGAATCTAGAAGCTAAATTTAAGAGATCTCCATGTTCATCCTGTCAGTGTTGATATTAAGGCATAACTTAATCGTCCTTTGCTCTAAGTAAAGGAAACCAAGTATGTTTTTGTATTAAGTATTTCAGACTCTAGTTACATCCTGAAGCTTCGAAGCTCTGCTGCCTGTGCCATAGGAATGGACTGCTGCTGGATAAGTGAGTGCTTGTTAACCAGAGGATGGATGTGTTTTCCAGGCGTTTATTGTAGGGACGCCTTAGTTACTAAGTTGTATCCATCTGTCTGTTTCTCAGAACATTACAGAAGATCTCGAACACTGATGTTTTAAAAGAACAGAGCTTGGTAAAATCTTTTAAGGAGTTTACATTAGGAAAAGTAAAACTCTGTTCCTTAGGCAGGTGTTGGGACTAAAGGCCTGCTTAGTTTTTTGCAGCTCTTCAGTGTTTTCTTTGGTGTGATGTGCTTGAACAGGGAACTTCTCGAAACCTTTTCAATGTGTCTTACTGTGGAATAGCTTATTTCATAGAGTTTCTATAGACTTATCCTGGAACCAGATTGTTATATTGTTTTCGTGAGGAATTTGACCTTGCATCTTTTATTCAGATTTATAATACAATAAAATTCTGTAATAATAAGATCACTTTTTTTGTGGAAATCCAGGAATTTTTATTTTTTGTGTGTTTTTTTTTTTTTTTTTTTCCCCAGGGAATGAATTGAAATATAATCAAAATATTGAAACATTTTACTAACTATGTTACTGTACTGGAGGACTAGCTTTAAATGGGAATGTGCATGATTTCTCACAGATACAAACCATTGAGCATTAGTAGCCTCAATGCTCTTGACTGTCCTCATATTTTAACATGATTTCCCTAAAAATGGTTCTTCTCCCTCAGCCCCAGAAACCTATCAATAAAGATGAATTGATTCTGATATAAACGTGATTTTTTCTTTCCAGTTGTCAGTATTATTGTTCCAGATAAAGAAGGTGAGGAAAATATGATTCAGACTTCAAATACATGTATTTCTTGACAACTGTTACTGAAGCTCATTAAAAGTCCATGGAACAAAAAACTGTATAGTGCTCCTCTGTGGAAATAAAATAATTGAATGTATAATAGCATCCACTAAAACCATAAATTACTGCAGCTTGAGGGATTTGTTGATATATAAAGTAGCTTTTCAGCAAGTTCTTGACCCTTTTCTGGCAGCAGTAGGAAACATAAATTAGCACCTGTCTTCTCAGTTTTGTCATATTTCCAATTACAGCAAACACATTCAGCATCCCCAGTCCTGTACAGTGAATCTAATGAAACTGCATCCTCTTGTCACCTGTCTGTGACCAATAGTTGAAGTGAAGATTACTTGTCACAGCTCTGCTGATAAATTTTGTTTTCAAGTGTTTACAAAGAACTAGCCTGTTAAGCAGTAGCCTATCAAATTTGAAAATCTTGGACTCGGTTCTCAGTTTCAATAATGTAAAGGCAGTGAGTCTTTCCATGTTCACTGTTAACTTAATTTTAATAGAGCACTTATGATTTAAAGGATAGCAGCTGGCATGTAGCAAGAGCATCACTTCTGATTATCTGTTTAGGCAAAAAATTGTTTAGATCTTCCAAGTACAGGTATCATTTTTCCCTTTTCATTTTTTGTGGGTTTCAAATGAAAACTAGTATTGTTTGAATAAAGTCTTTGCACTGCCGCCATCAGCTTAAAAAAAAGTCAGTGATGTCAAGAGGATTGGGAGTCCATTAAGGTTTTGAATACAAAAAGTTGAATATCTTTGGATTTTTAACTAAAAATTAGATGAGTCAAACCTTTTTAAAGCG
The DNA here is from genome assembly GCA_013389825.1 of Crypturellus undulatus. Taxonomy (NCBI): domain Eukaryota; kingdom Metazoa; phylum Chordata; class Aves; order Tinamiformes; family Tinamidae; genus Crypturellus; species Crypturellus undulatus. Next base: position 53,043 of record VWPW01024978.1, read on the forward strand.
GGTTTGAGGAAAGTACATCAGAAATTTGATCAAGAAAATTCTTCAAATATTGTTCACTTTAACATGACTGATTCTTAAATAATTCTCAGACTGAATTTAATGAAATGCAGTCCTTCTCAAGCTCGGTCATAGACCAGTTAATTATGTTTGTACACTCTTGACATTGTTTTTGTTTCCCTCTGGCAAAACAGCAGGTCGTCTCTGGCTATGTCTATTTTATCAGAAAATGCAGCCTGAAGGAACAGATTTGCAGGTTGAGGAGGTTGTTGCTGAAGGCCTGGTATCTGTGTCATGCTTGTGTGTACTTGAGACTAGCTCTAATCAGGTCCCATGGGCTGAATAACTACTAGCACAAGTTCTCAAAGACTTCTGTGCACTTTAGTTTTAAAACATCAAATCTGGGGGCTAATTTAAATACTCCTTCAGGCACTGGCCTGTTTTAGTAAGTTTGCATGTCCAGGGTCACAGTGAAACACATGAAGTTCTGCAAGTAGGACAGAATTTGTTGCGTGTGTATCTGTTTGGAAGGTAAAACCACTGACTCTTCACTGGCAAACTAATGATGTGCTGTCTTTCTGACACTACAGAATAGCATATTCTGAAAATACTGTTAACTTCCAGCACAATTTGGCCTAAGATGATTTTGGCACAGCTGGGTTTTGTGGCACGCTTTGGCTAAAGCTTAAGGCTTTGCTCTAAAACACAATGAAACACAAAGTTTTCCTAGTATCTCAGCTGAATAACTAAGATTTTTCAGTTTGATGCTTCAATATAATTTAATTGTGTTTCAGGAGAGGAGTTTACACTCATCACAGTACTGCTTGTGAAACGTTTAAAAAGATACGTCAACAGTTTAGAATTCATTCTTTTAACACTAACCTTAGAGTAAAAAAAAAAATCCCAATTTTAGTTTTACAAGATTTTTTGTACAAACACTGGAAATCTACGTCCCTTGTTTAGTTTGGTAAGTTTGGTAACCAAGGCTTAAGCAATTGTACTTTGTCATTCTAATTCTAGTTTCGAATTAGTAGTCATGCTCACATGCTTCTGCATGTGTGGTAGCTACTCTGTTATTACAGACTTAAAAGCTTTGTCAGATTCTTTCAGCTGCCAGTTTTATCCAAGTGTTTTTGCTGTGGAAAGGATTCAGTAGAATGGACATTATTATTTATCAGGGAATCCACATGGATATGCATCTCTTAAATGCTCTGTAAGGAATTTGAGCATTTCTTACATACTAGTGAATCAACTGTTTTGCCAAGGTTTTTGTGCAGAGCTTTCTTATATCTGCCGTGAGTGGAACCCTGTGAGTTTTTATATTTGGCCTTTGCTTTGTAAAGGTCACACTGTAGCCTTACTACAGCTTGACTGGGAGAACAATCTGTTGGTAGATAGAGAAGTGTTAGAAATTGGTCTGTCATTAAATGGGTTTATTCTGGAGAAAAGTGTATAAAGCAAAGCCACCATCATGCATGATTGGAAAAGCAAAGGTGGGAGCGAGAGGAAGAGGGAAGGTAGCAAATCTCGCAAATCAGTGATTTAGCTCAGAATTTCTGCTTTGGAGGGAAATCTTGATATTTCGGAAGTTTGTGTTCCTAATTGAGTCGAAATGCCAATTTCTCTTAAAATGAGGCTTTAGAACCTATCTCACTGAAGCACTTAACTGTTACTTTACTAATTCTATTTTTTTTAATTAGACATACTTCTGTGGAGTAAATGTTTAGTAGAATCGCTTTCCGTTGTTGTAATTATGTGTTTGAAAGATATTCTATCAGTGTATTTCTCACTGAGCATCTTCTGGCTGGGTAACTTTTACGTTTTACAAGAATTTGTCAATTAAAGCTGCATCTCTGTACCAGTTCTGCCAGTTCTTTTTACTTTCCATACACATCCCTGTTTTCCTGGAAACTGTGCAAAGAGCTGACACATTGAATATTAAAGATCTGATCTAAACCTGTCCAAGTCTGTAGGAAGACACAGTGTTGACAGTAACCTTTTGATTAAATCCTCTGGGCTGATTTTTCAAAGGTAAAAATGTAGATAAGGTGCTTCAGAAAGTAATTCCTGGAGGCACCTGATTTGTATCTTTAGTGCCTACTTGCCTTTGAACTGTTCTCTAGACTCATCTTCAGTCTTTGGAATTTCTGCCATATGTCCTATTGACTTTACTGGCCTCAGATCTTTTTATTAGGATTCACTCTGGAAAATGATTCCCAAATAAATGACAACAAACTTGAGATGTCCGCAAAACATATTATGCTGTGTTTCTTTTATTTTGCTTTTCGAATACTGCCTTTTAAATGAACCATGCTGTATGTCGTGTCAAGTAATGCTTGGTTACGCTTGTGGAGTAGGATAGAAACTGTTAATGTGAGTGGAAAAGGGGGTAACCATGTTGCTGCTTTTGTCCTTTGATGGTGTATTCTATCCCCTTCTGCCTCATTCAGACCAGAAACCTGTAGTTTCTCTTTTCAGATACTCAACAGCAGGGCTGGGCTACCTGTAGAAAACGTGTTAGGTTTCTGTGTTAGTGCTGCAGATCTGGATGGCCTGAGTTCCCAGAAGCGATTAGATTGCATCCTGTGTTGAACCTGCAATTGACAGACATGCTCATATTCAGATCTCTTTGGGAGAACCTTTATGTTTCAGTGTTAAAGAAAGTTTCACTTTTGCTGTGATTTCTATTTCTTCAAAATTATGTTAATTCACCGAAAACTGGACCCTGCTTTTATTTTGTGCTTTCAGAACACACATGTAATGCTAAGGGTAAACTTCCTCACTTGCTTCCATCTTTTTCTAGCATAGTAATGAATTGTGAAGTGGCATCTCCTTGAATGACCTTTCATCTGCCTTGCTGCCTATCTATCAGATGACAAAACCTAACATGGGAGAGAAAAAATGCGTTTCTTATATATATTTTTCCCTCTTTATACCCATGAAAAGAATGTGTAGTTACTTTTTTTTTTTTTTGCATAGTATAGTGCACAATACATAAATACATTTTTTTCCCCTAAAATGCAAGGTGTTTAATGTGCCTCTTGTTGTTACACAGGATGGTGATGAGTCGTCTCCAATTTTAACGAGTTCTGAAATTGTTAAGATTCCAGACCCCCAGATGTCTATGGTAAGCGATGATACATGTAGTGCTGTCCATATTGTTGTGCTTCTGCAAATGCTCCATAAATGAAGATGAAAGCTTGACTGTATTATTCTGAATAGTCTAAAATAACAATGGAAAGATTTATCTCGCCATATGAGAAGTATCAGTGGGTTCAACTTTTTTTTTTCCTGCTAGATTAATATGTAATAATTGACTTAACACTTTTTCTGTCTTCATCTTTCCTTACCCAGTATTTTTCTGTCTTCTTTCCTTACCCAAAATGCTTGTTTCTGAAGTGTAGGAAAACAGAGAAGGGATTTTACCAAGAGAGGTCAGGGGGTGGGAATGTAAGGTAAGAGGGAGCTGAAGAACAGAAAGGAAGTTTAGAAGCTGCAGTAAGTCTTCATCACCTAATTTGTTGAAATATTTTCTCCCTACACTCACTTGTGTGTTGTCTTTTGTGTAGACAGTGCCTAAATACAGTTCTAGAAAAGATTTCCATTATTGTGGATGCCAATTCAGTGGGACTGGTATTGGCAGCTTTGGGAACCTTAATGTAAGTGGGCTTTACTGGCAACACTGTTTTGAGCACTGTGTAATCTAACACTGCAAGAGCAAGTCTGACAATGCTGAAAAGTGCCTTGGCTGCTGAAATCTTGTTGACACTGTGGCTCCTATTGTTGCTCCTACTGTTGCTAACAAGGTATTAACAGTGGGAACTTTTTTGAAAAGGTTTTTCTTGCATACAAAGCTTTGGACTGCAAATATCATCCTAAAAATGTTTGTGAAGTGGCTAGCACGTTTGAGTGCTGTCTAAATCACAGATTTGTTGACTGAAACACTTGCATTTTGCAGCAATTAACCCAAAGGCAAGGTAGGGCTTGTGACTGCGTGAAATTTAAAATATATGTATTTATGTGGTTTTATTGAGTAAGAGAACATATTTGTGAAAGTTTCATCAAAAAATTGAAGTCCAGAAGATGCTGTAGTTCTAGATGTAAATTTTAGTTGCTACGCATTATTCAAGGCACTGGTGAGTCTTTGCTAAACAGCTTCATTTCAGCTGTAATTTTCTGTGTAGTAGAAATATTTATAACTGCTAACTTATCCTCTACATTCAGGAGAACTTGGTAGAAAGCAAACATCACAAGCTTGCTCGAAGCTTGAGAAGTGGACCCTCTGATCATGATCTCAAACCTAATGCAGCTACGCGAGATCAGCTTAATGTAAGTCAGTGTCTCCAATTCTATGAAATGAAATTCTGGGCTCCAAGGAAATCACTAATTAAGAAATGTCATGGCATTAGTGATAATCTTAGAAATGATTATTGCATTTCCAGTTCATTCAACCTCAGCTGAGAAGCCCCTGTGTGATAGCTTGAAAGATGTGTGGTGCTGAAGAACTTTCTTCTAACCATGTTTTCAGTATTGTGCTTCATCACAGCATAGTCTGTTAACTTAATGATTACACCTGTTCACATTTTGCTTTGTCACTGTGTCTTTAATAGATCATAGTGAGTTACCCGCCAACAAAGCAGCTAACATATGAGGAACAGGATCTAGTTTGGAAATTCAGATACTACCTTACTAATCAGGAGAAGGTAAGTTGAATCATTTCAGGAGATGTATTAATGCAAGAAATATTGTGTCTTATCTGGCTTCATTTTTCATTATGTTCTGTTCTTGCAGAGATAGTGCTTCAGTGCCTCAGAAGCCAATCAAGAGTTTTGTGTGCATTTTTATTGATTGACAATTAGTGACTCTTTTCCTTGAAAGTAATAGTAAGCTTCTGTTCTTACAGGAAGTCTTCCTACGAATCTGGACTGACTATTTAAAGTGCTATTGTTTCCATTTTTTTCAGCAGAGAATGACAAAAAGTGATGACTTCTCTCTCTTTTAGACAGGTGTTTGTATTAACAGAATGTGCACTAGCACACCAAAAACCCTAATTAATCACACAACAGTCAACACTTTTTAAGTAACAGTGGTATAACAGTAACCATTGACTTTACATTTTATTGTGTGATAATTCAACTCTCACTTTTCAAAATATATTAAAACAATCAAATAGCAAACATTAAATAGACCAGCTGTTCCACAAGCAATGCTTGTCAACAAAACTGAGAGTGTGTGCTGTACGACTGTTGATGATTAACCAATTGAGATTAAGTTCTTTATTTTTAAAGTATTTAACACAAATGGGATAAATTAGTAAGCTATTTCCTCTCACCCTTTTTCACAGTATAAGATCATAAAGCAAATGGCAACATTAAGTATTCTCTGTATCTTAGTGGCATCTTAGAATTGACCTCTGTGACATGTACTAGAGGGAATGGGTTTGGAAAAGACTTAGTGTCATCTTTGGATTTACTAATGATTCCTATCAATCCTCTTCTTAAAACTGGAAAATGTTTTGGTAGATGAGTATCAGTGAATTTTGTTAATAAATTTCCATAAGTTTGTGAGAAGTGTTCTATACAGCATCAAATTAACTTGAAAGGTATCTGAGCAGGATTTCTACAGGAAGTAGGCATTCAGTAAATACTGTAGAGTTTGCTTATGTAAATAAAGCCTGAATCTAATTTTGCCTTGACTGGAAACATCAATTTCTCAAAATGATTGTTCATTCTGCGTTGGCATAGATGAGTTATCCAATTTCTGTCTTCCTAGGCCTTGACAAAATTCTTAAAATGTGTCAACTGGGACCTCCCGCAGGAGGCCAAGCAAGCATTAGAGCTACTGGGGAAATGGAAACCTATGGATGTGGAAGACTCTCTAGAGCTTCTGTCCTCCCACTTCACCAACCCCACGGTTCGGCGATACGCCGTCGCTCGGCTCCAGCAGGCTGATGATGAGGTATTTGTTGTTCTGGGAGCTAATTCCTGCAACCCAGTTTTTTAGAATGTTATCAAGTACTTTAAAAGGTTTTTTTAAGGTGTTAAGTGAAGATAGTGATAGCAAACTGGAAAACTTCAATATGAGACTGTTTAGCAAAGAACTTTTAATATATGGAGTTTTCTTACTACAAATGTGGCATTTACTGATAGCTGTTTTTTTGCCAAAAATGATCAAATAACCATGTCTTCTACCAGTGATAAACTCCAAATAGTCTACAAAAGTTTTTTGACTAATTTGGAGAATCTGAAGTAGTACATAGAATCATAGAATGCTTAAGGTTGGAAGAGACCTCTAGAGGTCATCTAGTCCAACCTCTCTGCACACGCAGGGTCTCCTAGAGCACGTGGCACAGGACTGCCTCCAAGCGGATTTTGAAGATCTTTAGAGAAGGAGACTGTACAGTCTCTCTTGGCAACCTGTTCCAGTGTTCTGGCACCCTCACTGTTAAGAAATCATTATACTATTTTCTTTTAAGAGTAAAGAAGCATCTATGAAAATCAGGCATTTCTAATGGCACGCTGGTTAGATGCGATGAGCTGTGATTTGGAAATGTAGGCCATTTTGATCGAAGCTAAGTTGTAATTGCCATGTATTTATTTTCTTCTGACAGTAAAAAAAAGAAATACTAGGAAGATATCATTGTAACTTTTCAATCAGTAGGGGTGAAAATGGAGAATACAAATATCTGTAATTTTAGCAAACCTTCTTCAACAGCCAAACCAGCATTGATGTAAATGTATGTTTTGCAAAACACTTGAGAGGAGCTAAATCACCAAATATAATAGCAGACAGAACATACTCATTTAAAATAAGTAATAAAAGTATTTTTTCAGTCTCAAGCAGATAGCTGGTAACAAATCCCAATGTCCTACCAAAAGAAATATGTGGTGGTGCATAGAAGAGGAGAGAATGTGAATTCTCGGTATCCTTGTCCAGACTTTTGAGTTTGAGTTCTCCTCTCAGAAGTCACAAACTAAATTGGATTATAGATGCTGGAAGCAAGTAAGGCAGCTTAACTAAAGAATATTCTAAAGGAGCAATTGCATTGGGATGTCTATCCTGCTCATTAGCAATTACAGCTTCTCAGTAATGAAGAGTTATTGAAATAAGAACTGAGTATCCTCTGTGAGTGAGTGTTCATCCTGGACTAGTTTTTCGGCAGTTTATGTCATTTGCTAGTGAGACCTTATTTCTGCTTCCTCAAAGATGCTCTTCAGATAGTTTTGAAAAGATGAGAGTTCCAAGCAGTTTTGACTTTTCAATTTCTTCTCTTTTGTCTTCTCCAAGGATTTGCTGATGTACCTGTTACAGCTAGTCCAGGCATTGAAGTATGAAAACTTTGATGACATAAAGAATGGGCTGGAACCGAGCAAGAGGGACAGTCAGGGTTCCATGTCTGAGAGCATGGCTACATCTGGAACCAGTGGTGCAGAAATAGAAAGGTAAAAAGCTAGAATAAGGAGTGAAAGAGCAGTAGTAGCTGATGTCGTTAGCCCTCAAATTCTTTTTCACTTGTAGGGACTATTGAATATTTGACATTGAGGCTTCATAATCTGGAGCAGTGACGTAAAATATATTTAACCTCAGAGCTTTCACAGGCCGTATTTTTCCAGTAATCAGATTCTTACATAAAAATCTTGATCTAAGAGCTTCCTGGAGGTTGAACTGGGAAGTTTTCTTCTGTTGCTTGAAAAGAAGAGGAAGAGAGTCCTGTGAACATAAACAAACTGGGCACCACACTTGCATCCTCAAGGAATATAAAAGAAAGCCCCAAACATTTGATTAATGCAGTATTAAGTAAGGCATAAGCAAACTTGATAAAACAGATCTCTAAGTTTAAACTCTCTGGGAATACTTAGTACAAATTTCCAAGGCCTTTAGTCTTAAGGTTCAGTATCTAATCACTTAAGTCCCTGGCATATGCGCTTCCTATTACAAGTGTTCTCCTCTGCATTGATCCTGTGGAGTTGGAATAAATGGTATTTTTTGAGGGTTTGGTGCTACTTAGACATTAATAGACCTGCTTGATTGCTTTCTATCGGGTAAATTTACTGTGCAGAAATTTTACCTAGCAAGCATTGAGCTTGTTTAGTCTGTTACATACAGTTGCATTCCAGAATTGAGTGCTTGCAGGTGTTATTAGAAATTTCATCATAAAACTGTGTTTTAAAAAAGCTTATACTGAACACTTGGATTTGCTAAATCTCTGTGAATATCTGCCTATTTTCTACAGAAACTGAAAGCAAAATACCAAGTTTGGTGTGTGTGAATGTTCTTCACAATTGTAAACAAACTGCATGGATATAATTTCTTTGCTGTTTTCCAGGGAAGAGCAGCAGCTTTTGTAGCTGCTAATCTCACAGTTTGTCTTGAATATCTTTGAAGATACTTCTCTTAGTTTTTTGAATTTAATATACCATGGGAAGTGAAATGTATTGCTGTTTCACCATGCAAACAAGAATTCTGCAGTACATTAATTATATGTTTTCCTTTATTTGTAGTTCCCAGATCATGAGTCCTATTCCTCCTGTTTCTTCACCACCTCTTACTTCTAAGACAAAGGAGCTTGCAGACAATGAAAACCTTGATGTATGTCAAACACTTTGTTACTTTGGGGAACATCAATTAAAACAGAAGCTTAATGAAAAATATATTAATGATTGAGGTTTTTCTAGTGAACTAGGGCTGTTTTCACTTTTTTGTTTGTAAATATTGGAATCTTTCCACTTTGTCTTCCTGAATACTTGGGAAGAAATTGCTCTACGAGTATAAGTGTCAGTCAAATGCAAAGGAAATAGCAATGTCTTATCTGGGTTTTTAATCGGCCATCTATTTATGAACATGGTCACATTATCCAAAAGTGAGATTGACATTGTTTTTCATAATTAGAAAGTGCTCCCTTTTAAAGAAGGAACTTACCGCAAAGACTGTCACACATGCATTAGATACTAATAGTTGCATATAGCTGAGGTATTTTTAAGAGAAAAATTATGTAGAAAACAGTTATCCAACTATATTAATCCCTGCAGTTTGTTTTTCCCAGAGCCCGATTTCAGGCTTTTCAATCCTGGAGCTACGGATTTTACTTCTCTACTTTTCTTAGGAATTGGGTGATAAGAACGGAACTGGAGGGAGGAGAAGATTAAGTAAAGATAATTGGCGAAATAGATTTTAGTCTCATGTGCAGTTAGCTAGTTGGAAAATGTAAGGTGTCCATTATAATATATTACTTTAGAGGTTTATAGTTGGAGATTACCATATACTTATACAGTATTTGTAACTGTTTTACTGTACAGGCAAACTTTTTTTCTGTAATGTTACTGCTATTTTTTTAGAGAAGTATTAAAAATAATATGACTTAATGTTATATTAGGTCAGTTTAGATGAGGCCTTTAAAGGAAAATTAATTTCTTAAAATCCTCTGCAAAATAGCAGAGATTTTTTAATTTATTTTGTATCTCTTTCAGGTGCTCAGATTTCTTATGAACTTAATTTTGTCTTCCTTAAATCTCTTTTAGCAAGACCTTTGCACTTTCTTGATATCACGAGCATGCAAAAATTCCACGTTGGCCAACTACTTATACTGGTACGTTTGTTTATTTATAATATCTGAATGGCTTATTGGAATCAATAATGCCCAATAATGCCCAGAACGGTGCCGACAAAAGAGAACTGCCAGAATTTATTTCTGGCAAGATGAAGTAGTAGGTTTAAAACAATAGCACAGAGGCAAACAGAATAGTTAGTGAAGGGAGGGCACCTACTCTTAAAGTGTGCACACCAGTCTTCAGCAAGACATTAATTACACAATGATGAAAAAAGGAGAAAAATTGCTCACCGTATGGTTTGAATCATCGTTCAATTAGTTTGTGGTGGCGAGGAGGAAATAAGCTCATCTTTTGATCTGCTTTTACATTTGGTTTGTGTTCGTAATTTCTCATAATGTTGGCTAGAGAATTAAATTTATCCACTTTATATCAAGAATGTATTTTATGAGAGATCATAAAGCACTCTAAGCCTACTTACATAACCTGATTTTTTTTCTTTATATTCCATTTATGGGTATGTTACGAGCACAAACGAAATGTCATTGTAGATCTGTATTTTCCTAAGGGAGTACTTCAGCTGTGATTAGTTCATCTAGATAGTGAAAAGGTAAGATGACTCTTCAGAATTTTATATTTTTTCTTCTATTCAAGAATCAAGCTATTTGCATGAACTGCTTACCTTTATGCCCTTTTTACTTAATGGAATAAGTATTATTTCGTCTTAGTTTAAGAAAGTGGGATGAATACAGCTATACTCCTGAAGAGCACACAAATGTGTGTATATATAAAAACAAATATAGGTATATATGCACATATGTTCGTGTATCTCAAAGAACATCTTAGATACCTTTTATGCAGCTAAAATTGAGTCAAATGACTGTCACTGGTATCCTTTTAGATGCCTCTAATAATGAATAAAAGCATTCATACACTTCATCATATGTGAGTTACATTATCCACAGATACACTGTGAATTTCAAATTGGTTACTATGCAACAAAATAAATTTCAACTCATAAAAAAAAAGAAAAACTTAAGAACCCTGATATACTCTGAGAGTGAGTCCTTTGTAAATCCATCTCTTCCAGTTTTATCTTTGATTGATTTCTCAGCAATTTGAAGTTAAGACATTTAAGTGCATGATTTAACTACAGTTCCTTAGTATGTATATATAACTATTTTAGTAGCCAAAATTAATGGTTAGAATAATAAAGATGATATTTAAATAATCAAAATAATTGCAGGTGGATTGATATGGCTAGAAGCCAGATATTTGACATAATCAAATTTTTTTTGTTAGGCTAAATGTTGTTATATTAGCTTACATCGGTGACATGATGAGTAAAGTTGACATTTTGTGGAAGTGAGTTCAGTTCTCTTACGAGTTTTTCCTCACATAAAACATTATTTAAACAAAGTACTTATTTCAGCATCACCTCAGTGTACAGAAAGTTTGGAAATATTTATTCTAAAGTTTTTTGTCCTGCAAAATAAATAAAAACAAACAAACAACCCCCCCCCCCCCCCCCCCCAAAAAAAAAAAAATCATTTCATTCTTTTTCTTTCCAGGCATCTCAATTTCTCAGTGACAAAATACAAACATTGCAGCAACTGTTAGAGCTGACTTAGCCATAAATCCTCTTGGGTGCTGATCAATTGCTTGTTTCAACTGTCCAGGCACAACATGCACCTAAAATAACCAATGGAAAAAGTAGAGTAACCCTTGAAAATCAAACCTTTTTCACTTTCCATTCTAAAGTTGTCCTAACTTTATACTTTCACAGTGGCTGTAGAGGTCACAGCTGTTTATTTCTCAGTCTCATCTTTGGATGTGTAAGACAGTTCCTAAAGAATTGTTTACTTCCTGAAGAATTGTTTAAAGTTCTATTTTATTTATCCTTTTTAATGGGGAAAGATGAAAATAGCTGACTTCATTATTTGTCATTTTCCTTGAACTTTTGGTGCATAGACTTTGCAAATCCACACTTTCAGATTTTTATACTTCTATTATGGCCATCTAATGTGTCATTTTTGTTATGCAACGTTGTAGGACAATGAATCAATAAAATTCCAGAAGTAACTTCTAGTTACAAATTTTACCAAGATAATATTACTCATGAAATAAGATACTTATGCCATGTTTTAATGTATATTGAAGGTGTGATGTGTATTCAGAAGTGAGCTTAGCACGAAGCTTGATAAGCACAAAGTTAATATTTTAACTGATTCTACTAGAATTTTCTAGAATACTAGGTCAGTATGAAAAATAAAATCTGATTTTTTGTGCAGATAAAAATTAATATTTGCTTTGAAAGAAACAGTCAAATCTACCTCTGTATGTATCTGTAACATATCCATACAGTCTGGAAGTGTGTATGCTTGTAGCTCTTTCAGTTAGCTGTCAAACTGATGTTCCTTCCAAATTTTCTGTTTGTTTTGGGGAGGAAGCAGGATTGGATTATGGAGAAGGGGAGTTGTTTTTGATGTAACTTGTTGACAACTGACTGACTTTCATTTGACTTCTAAGTATCTGGCAGTAATTTTCAATCTATAATTTAAAATAGAATACAGGATATATTGACATTTTTTACTGTATTGAACAGAAATTTATACTGATTTCAACAGAACTGAAATCAGTATAAAATTAACATGGAGTTTTGCTGACACAGGTAGTGTGTTATTTTGCTTTTGCAGGTACATTTGGTTGTTTCTAGCCTCTCTATGATGCTTGGACTTTAGGTCAGTAGAATACCTGTTCCCCCAGCTTGTACTGCTTGTTTTGGGTCTTGTCCTGTTGTCCCTTCATTTTCAGTCGAAGACCTCAAACTGTTAGTTCTGCATATCTGAGCCAGAACTTGGCTGACTATGCAATTTTGAGGACTTTATAACGTTAAGGTTGCTTGAAGTGAAGAGTGACTTTGTTTAGTTCAGTATTTTTAGTAGAAAGCTGCTATATTTCATTCAAAAATTACATTCCTTGGGTTGTTTTTATGCTGCAGGTATGTAATAGTAGAGTGTGAAGACCAAGATACTCAGCAGAGGGACCCCAAGACCCATGAAATGTACTTAAACGTGATGAGAAGATTCAGCCAGGCTTTGCTAAAGGTAATGCTTTGTGTAAAGAAATACCTAATGGCTGGGGACAAGCCATCCTTTTAAAAAGGTGGAATTGCCTAGGAGTAGGACAATCCTGCATTTAAAATCTACAGAGATTCCAGTTTTCTTTAAATATTCACTGTGGTAAAATGGTAACTTCCCTGAAAAATGTGAAGAAGTTTTGAGAACGTAACCTCATTTGCTCATTCTCATAATACATTCTAAAATCTTCTGCCTCTTGCTATCAGTCTGTTTCAGTAAGTGTTTCTTCATTAAAAGCACTTGTCCTTGCAGTGCAAACTTGAGAAGTGCAGGGAGGAGAGAAGATAAGCCTGTCTTTTGTATTCCAAAACACTGCTGTTTGGTCTATCAGCAGCAGAGGGTGCTGAAGCAATGGGGAGGAAAGCAGAAATAAAGTCTTCCAAACCACAGCTGATATTCAGAGCAGATGTGCAGTTTTTGTTGGCTTTAGTATGTCTCACACTTTACATTTAATTCCCATTTTAGCGATGTTATTCAAATATCTGTGACTCGTAGCATATATTGTGTGCTGCCATGCTTATCCTTGCTAACTTATTTTGGCTGTGTTGAATAAGCCTGTCATGCATGGATGTTCAGGACTAATTATTGTTCATGCAAATTAAAGTGCACTTGTAGGTCAGATAATTGTTTGCTAGCTACAATATTTCTGATTATGCTTTACAGAAAATATCTTGCAAATTGAAAGGAAATTGATCTTTATTCACTTACTTTCTAAAAGCCCATAGGTCCAGGATTAAAGGAGCAAATTCCAGATAAAATAATTATGGAACAAAGAGCTAATTTTGTTTCTTGTAATTCACTTAGGGTGATAAATCTGTCAGAGTAATGCGCTCATTGTTGGCAGCCCAGCAGACATTTGTAGATCGTCTGGTTCATCTAATGAAAGCTGTGCAGCGTGAAAGTGGGAATCGTAAGAAAAAGGTAAGTAAAGGATTGGAAGAGTTATCTCGGTTGAGAATTTGAGGACAAGAATACTAATTCACTAAAAACTTAGCATTGAGATGTGTTAAGTGTCCATCTTCCCTCTAATAATTTTAGCCCAGATTAGGGGAGAGGATTAGATGGCTTGGAGTTCCTACGTGTTCTGAAACTTGGTGTTTGGAACAGACAGGTGCGGCCTTCTGTCTAGTGGTCTGGTTATCACGCTGAGGATAAAAGGACGTAGCCTTTTTATGTGTTTGGTGAGCCTGCAAATGAGGAGTTGTGCTCCTCATAGATATCTAACATCCACATAGATACCTAACTCTTGTATGGTGCTGCGTTGCCCAGATTAAAGGCCAAGTAAAAGAGCTAGATGTTACAGGGTTTGGGTTTAAGAGAAACACCTTGACAAACGGAAGGTATAGAAAACATGGAAAAAATGATATCCCCTATAACATCTTACTGACATATGGGAAGTGAACAGAGATTGTTATGGTTTGAAAATTATACAAAGATAGATAAATTCCATGAATTAAGGTCTAATTTGTTACCAGATTTCAGTTGCCAAACTTATTTTATGGGGCAGGGCAGGTGTAGTAGAAAGAACAAGCTTTCCGTCACAGACTCAGTTTAAGATGCTTTGTCTCACCTGAAATAATTACAGAATATACTTGACACACTGATATGGGGAGAAAGCATGAATGTCAAAGAGGTTTCTGTTCATGCTTTTTCTTTTTCTCTATAGATATGGAGATATGGAGAGAGAGAGAGAAATATATATCATTGCTTTTTCAGTCTTTTTCAATGTAGTATCAGTGGCTTCTATTTCTTTAGACCTGTGAGATATGTTTTTGCAGGAAAAGAAACACTTCAGTTGTGTATAATTCTTAGGATTTTTTTTTAGGTGTTAGGCATCATTAATAAAGATGTAATTGCTAAAAGGAAATGAGTGTATGCTTGAAGGAATTTTTAATCCATAAGAATGTGTTGCTTGTACAGTATCGTGGAAACAGATGCACTTTTATAATTACCAAGACATTTATGTGAAACTAAGAAACACAGGGCTTTGATTAAAATGAAGCCAGCAGCAATTAACCTTCCTAAGTATTCTCAGCAGTACTGGACTACCTTGCTCTACCTCTTTGTTTATATGAGAGTCTTTCATGTATATGATTCTTATTATGTAGGACAGCAAGTGTACTGAAACTGAATTGCTGGTATCTACAAATATAGGAATGTAGAGCAAGCTCTGACATCAGATCTATGGTAGCACCTGGCAATTTGGTTCCCTGGTGATAGGGAATCTGCCTGAGTTCAGGGATTTACTGGATCAGACCTGATGACTTAAAACAAGTTTCTAAAATAGAACTAATACTGATGCTGGTATAGAAATTAAACCATCATGCCACTTTTCCAAGCAATTTAAAAATAATTTCTTGTAAGCCTATTGTATCTAACATTTTATAAATGGCTCAATCAGATTTGGACTAAATGGAATATCTCCTTGCTTTTTCAGATTACTGCAAATGCAGAAATCTTATTTCACTGGACTTTGAATGAAAACTTTTTGTTCTTTGAAAGAATAGAGTTGAATAAATGATTTTTTTTAAGATCCATATATATTTCTTTAAAAATATTTTTTAAAATTACTGTCTGCTGCTTTAAATAATGAGGTCTTGCCTCTTTTATTCTTTTAGAATGAGAGGCTACAGGCATTGTTGGCAGATAATGAAAAGATGAACTTAGCAGATATGGAACTCATTCCGCTTCCACTGGAACCACAGGTGAAAATTAAGGGGATAATCCCTGAAAAAGCTACGCTCTTCAAGGTAAGTGAGATCTTCTGAATAGTTGAAATGATCACCATGCTTAGAAACATAAGCTGGCAGATTTCAGGCAAGAGGCTAACATAATGAAACCAAAAATCTAACTATAAAGTGTAAACTAAAATTGTGACCTGCTGCAGTGTTTAGTTGCCTTCACAGTAAGGAAGCTTTTCTCATGCTCAGATGAAACCAGCTGCTTGTGGCCATCTGACCAAATCCTGATCTGATTACGTAACATAACGGAACACAAATACATTGGCGAAAAGGTTGGGATTACTTTTCATCTCATAATGCTTAAAATCAAAACTTTATCTAGTGACATGGGCCATCTCTATGAAATTTACTTCAACTTGTAGGATATACTGCAATCTAATTTTAAGGTGACCCACATGTGCTTCACTGACCAGGCTGAGAAGCAGGAGGCAGTTGCAGTGGTTACAAAGCATTCAAGCTGCCATTGCAATCCTCATTAAATCGTTACCTCTACTAGGTCCTAAACCTGTGCTCAGTAATTTGAAACATGGTTGATAGATTCCTTGTTGAAAGTGATATAACCCGTGACTGCAGAAATCAGAGGTGAACCTTTTTCCACGTTTTTCTACCACCCAAGCTTTTAGTTGTAAAGATTTGGCAAGCTTCTTCATGCATTTGTTATTTTCTTTGAAAGAGGATACTCGTTCTATTCCATGCTCTTATGCTTTGAGTTAGAGGCAGCATTGGAAAGAATTTGTCAGCCCTTGTCATAAAAGCGAGGTTTCACAAGCTGGAGACTCAGTTCGCAGTGTGAGTAGGTTTCAAAAGAAAACAAACAAAGTAAACAGTTATTTCCACTGTGTTCCTGGAACAGCATCCAAATGTCTCATATCAGAAACAACGACTTAACTGGTGAAAAGGTAAAAAGTCAGATGGGTTTCTGTTCAACGGCCTTTTCTAGCACAGTGAAAATTTAGGACCAATATGAGCAAACTGAAGAAGGGAGAAGGGGAGTGGGGAGCGAGAAAGGAAGAATATACATATATATGGAAATGTCGGACCAAAATACTGATTTCATGTAAAAATCTTTAATGAAACAGCTCAAATATTAAAGATTGTAATTTGGATTAATTTTTAATCATTATTGCAACATTTAATTATTATTACAACAGTAACTTTGTCAGTTACAACACATGAAATTCATGTAGGTAATCGATCCCCCTTCCATCCATTTTGTACAATAAAACCGCAACCACTGAAATCAGATTTCTCACAGCACAATGAAAAGACATGCTTGCTTTAACTAAGGTGATTAAGAAAGCAATTAATTGTTTGAGATATCTTGCTGCTAGCATTTCTTTTTGTCTGTCCGTCCCTCTTTCGCTTTTATGTTCAGTTTAGATTTGTTTCATGTTGACCTTTTTCATGATGCCTCTGAGTACTGGAATTATGTATGTACAAACAAAATTTGTACCTTCTGATACTGCTGAGAACTTTCTACTAACGCTTTTCTCTTTCAACAATGGAAAACATGAAGAGTTTTCAAAAAAAAAAAAAAAAAACCTGGATCATACTCTCAGTAACCGAAAATGGTATATTTGATAGTATGTAATTGGTTTAGATGATTTTTAGAATCATTTTTCTTCTGCCAAATATAAGGAAATTTAAGAAACTCCTGTTCTTCAGTTCCATGCCATAGGTAACCAAATAGTTTTACTTCATATCTGTTGTAACTGAATTTAATATCTGAACCCTATGATTTAATACTAGTTTAAATCATTTTTAATGTAATGTAAATATTCAGAATGTCAGCACTGCTATGAGCAAATTTAGTAGAGTAAGTTTCCTTTTCCAGAGTGCCTTAATGCCTGCTCAGTTATTCTTCAAGACAGAAGATGGAGGCAAATATCCTGTAATATTTAAACATGGTGATGATTTACGCCAAGATCAACTTATACTTCAGATTATTTCACTCATGGATAAGGTGAGAATTTCTAACACATATAACTTCTAAGTTATAGGTTCTCCCTGTCAAGAGCAAAAATGAGAAAACCATCTTAATTCAGTTCTTTAGTTCTTGCTAATGCATTCCACATTTTTGGTCGTCTTAGCTGCCTTACTCGTCCTTTAGATCTAGGCAAAGATTCTCTGTAGAAGGATCCTCTATAGGAAAAAAATGGCAAAATTACTCTTGCTTATCACTGATTTCAGTGAAGAGCAATAGAAGACTTATCTGTTTTCTTGTTGTACTCATGTTTACATTTTCCTTACAGCTGTTAAGAAAGGAGAATCTGGATTTGAAGCTGACACCCTATAAAGTGCTGGCAACTAGTACAAAACATGGTATTGTTTTTTTGATGGCTTTCTTCTTGTTTTTATTTTTTAAGCAAAAAAAAAAAACCAGTTTTCTTCTCTGTCTGTTCATAGGATATCATGATGTGTTTTCACAAGAGATACCTTGTTTAATACAGTGTTCTAAAAAGTTGAAATGTGTAAGATAATTTTATTAAAGTGTAAGTATTATAGAAATGACAAAATTTAATTTTTCGAAACAGTAGGATATGTACAACATTATTTTTACCTACTATCTTGCTGTGTAATCTTGGGCAAATCATTTTTAGTACTCCTATTTATCAATTTCTCCATTAAATAAAGGAAGAAATTATATGGCTACATTTTTAAGTACATCATGGTATTGGATAAATTCTTTAGAATGCCACTGATTTTTTGCAGTTTTCTAGAATATTTGGAATGGCAGACCTTTGTAAACTAATTTGGAATCATGAAAAGTAATCTTCAAATTCACTGAAGGCTGGAAATTGGAGCAAGCAATTGAGTGACAGTGCATTAGTGTTGCCTTTTATTAAGGAGCATTCTAGAGTAGTTTTGCTTGAGTTCTGTGTGTTGGAGATTTATTGGTTGTCTTTTGTCACAGGTTTCATGCAGTTTATCCAGTCAGTCCCAGTTGCAGAAGTTCTTGCTACTGAAGAAAGTATACAGGTATGCACTGCACTCTACTCAGAAAGTATGTATTAGATATCATAGATCAACCCTCTTGGGCCTTTAGCTGACTTCTGTATTTTCTGTTTAGAACAAGGATTCCGAATTGAAACCTAACTGTACATACAGCAGATTGTTTCAGAAAAACACTCTTAGATCACCACATCAGTGTCTCATGGCCTAAAAATAGCACCATTTAAACAACCAGATTATAATTCAGTTGTACAGAAATTCTAACTTTGCTGATGACTGAAAGAAGCTTATTTGAAAGTACCTGTGTTGTTCAGTAGTTCTCTCTGTGACATCTTGTCAAAATACATTTTAATGCTTTTTTGGTTCACCAGCTAATAGTTCTGAAATCCATTTCCCTGCCAAGGCAAATACATAGATACTCTGATTAGTTAAGAACAAGCTTTCAGTAACAGTCATGGAATTGAATAGAGATGCATAATTAGCAGCACACAATTCTTGGTACCTTACATATATATGAATATTCATACATAAAACAGGCATACATTTAAATATATCTGTAGTTAACATATATATAAATCAAACTGCCAGCTGCTATGTAGTGTATATTTTAAGTAGTATAGATATTATAGCTGCGGTTAAATACTCTTTAATGAAAACAGTGTTATTTTTGTTGGATTCAGTCTGTCAGAGATGTGAATAAGTAGATCCGAAAGTGTGTATCTGGTCATAGCTCAGTAACTGTGAAACAAATAAATCCTAGCCTGTTTAACCTACATGTATAAAACCATAGAGGCAGCAATCCTGGTCAGTCTAATCAGAGAGGGACCAACATCATTGCATATACTTCTGAAACTCTCAGTATTTTATATATTGTGATAATTATCAACTACAGTAACAATCATCCGTAGGTTAAAAAGTATTTCTTCTACAATCCTTTATAATCTTGCAGTTTTACTGTTTATGTTCTAGTCTGTTTTCATAGAAATGACTTTTTAGAAATTATCATTTTACAATTATTTATGAATCATAGCTATTTAAAAATAGCTTACCCACTGTTTTAGCTGGTTTGCAGATCTAAGGAGCAGTCCTGCCTCAGAAGAATTGTTAATTTAGATAACATTCTTTTGGTGTCTTGCTACCTAAGGTAACTTAACAGATGAATGGCAAAATATGTTATTGAACCTGAATTTCCTGTGCTACTAACAATGATAAAATATTTGGCCAGTGTAAAACAAGGAAATAAAAATTAAATGAGCGCTTTTAAGCATCATGCACATTCTGTAAGTTTTGTCTTTCACTCTCCATTCTTTAATGTGAAGTCTAGTTTTACCTTCTACTTATAAAGTTTTGGAACACTGAAAGGAGAGCTATTAAGTACACTGTTAAAATCAGTTGAAAACTTCCTTCATTTCCTTTAAGAATTTGGTTTAAAAGGAACTTCTAGATCTAATTTGGTTAGTTAGGAATGATTATTTATTTGTTAAAGAAAATTTGATAATTCTGAAAACAATACATTTCTGTATTTGACTTCTGTGGTCTAAGCATTAAGATTAATACCTGGAAAAAAATGTATCACAGTAATAGCTGTTTGTGGGCTTAGTCTAAATCTGCCTTTCTCAGTTGGCCCTAAAATTTTGTCTGAGATCCTTTAAAAATAAATACACATTTGTTTTTAATGTTGTTTTGTTTTGTCTTTTTTTTCTTTTGCATAGAACTTTTTCAGAAAGCATGCACCTAGTGAGACTGGACCTCATGGAATAAGTGCAGAGGTGATGGATACATATGTTAAAAGCTGTGGTAAGTTCAGAAGTTAAATGCTTCCCTCACAGAAATTATCAAAATTTTAGCAAATTTTCTAAACAACAACAAAGAAAAATTAGTCTACTGTATCTGCTCTTTTCCCATTCTTTCTGATGGCTCAAGACTTTGGATTATTTTGGAGTATTCTGACTAGTAGATAAAGCTAGTAAGAACGCTTTTTATTAGTTGCAATTTATTTGCATAGTGTTGATATAAATAATATAGATCTGAATGTTAAGTATCTTAATTCCAATATTGGAGCAATTAAACATTACTGGTAATATAGTTTCACGGTAAAATATAATTTTGTTGTACTGAATATATTCTTTAATTTTATTACTTTAAATGTACCTCATTGCTGCTAATTCTTAACATCTTCCACCCCTCCTTCTGTTTCTTTGGTATATGATTACCTGTAAACCAGAATTAATATGTACTGTTGTTACTGATGTGAAACTTATATTTTCAAGAAAGATATCTCTATTGATACAGTTTATTGTTACAGCTGGTTACTGTGTAATTACTTATATCCTTGGCGTTGGAGACAGACATCTGGATAATCTTTTACTAACAAAAACAGGTAATATTTTTAGTACTACAGTCTAATAAGAGCGTTTATTTAACTTCTGGTCTGTTGTTACTGCTTTTGTCTTTTTTTTTTTCTTCTTGATGATAACACCCACTGGGTGTTCTAGACTAGATTTTTTTTTCTGACAAACTATATTGTCAGATTTAAGATATATGATCAAGTAAGTTGAAACTTCAGAAGTTTTTAGTAGTTTGAAGTGGAAGCTGAAGCTTATAAAGCAAATAGATTATTTAAGAGCTGATTAAAATTAGTGCTATATCTGCAATGCATAAAAGTTTTCCATTGAAACTGACTGAAAAGTAAGTTAAGTCTGTGCTGAGATGTATTACTAGGTAAATCTTACTAGGTAAAATATAACATTTGTCTAGTATGGGTTGTTGAGATCAGTTTTAAGATGGTTGTACATGTTCTGATTTTGTTGTTTTTTGTGTAACCTAAGATTTTCTTGAGTCAAGTAAAATTTCACTGTCTTCCCCTAGGATCAGGAAGTAAGTCCTGTTATCTCAGGTCAGGCTTAAAATCGTTCATGATGATTTTCCAGACCTCTTTGTCCAGAGCTGAACACAAGGATGAAATTATGATTTTTTGAAAGTAACTCCAATTCCAAGTCTTTTAATTGTTCTCTATTAATTTTTTATTACATTGTTTTATTCATATATCATAGGTTCTTTCACATACTATGAGAAAGCAATTTCAAGATCTATTAACTTAATGATTTGTAAAAAGTCTGGACAGAATGACTCAGCCATTGCTCTACACTCCCAAATATGGGACAAGTTCAGACATATATTATCAATATTCGTATGGATATTAGATATAATCTTGATGATTTTACTGAGATATCCATGCAGATCCTTCCCTCTGATTTGAATGTCTTTTAACCACTGGGGTCCTGTGACTTTTTCAGATTTCTCTCTTTTTATACAAAGCTAAAAACTGACAATGCCACAGAGCAAGACTGACATAAACATTTTCTGTTTCCTAATGAATCTTTTGGGGAGATTAAAAAGGGACATTTATACATGCAGAAATTTTCTTAGTTTACAGATAAGCCTGTGTTTGAGTCAAATACTTTATATGGAAGAGTAAAATATTAGACACAGAGATGTGATTAATATAAAAGATTTTACTCTAAACATTTGGGGGAACAGTTTAAATGAATATTTTTCCTTATCTGCTTGTGATTTTTTGCATAATATCTTCCCTTTGCTGGAAAGTAACAGCAAAATTGCACTTTGACTCAGTGGAAGAATTTAAGCAGTGCAGCAGAGGGCAGCACATGTCCACAGTAAGATCATAGTCTCAAATTATTTTCAGTTTTTACCTGTGCTCTATGTTGGTTTCCCCTACATGATTTGGAGCCATTTTCAACCCTAGAAATTCAAGCAGCTGGAATGAGTGGAGTGTCTAAAGTTTTGGTGTCTAAATAAAATCCAAGGCCCTACAAACCTTGAACCCTACAAGAATGTAAATAGTTCAGAGGATCAAATATTGTCTTAGGATCATGTATTGTCTTAAGTGACTTCTCTTGTACATCTCTTGATGTGTTTAAAAGAAAATCAGACTCTTTCATCCCCATGATTGCTGAAGGACTGGGATTTAGTGGTCATTCTGGAGAAGGAGTAAACCAATGCTTACGGTCCTATTTTCTCTTTAATTGTGAATAATTAATAATAAATTGCTAATAATAATCAAAATGCTTTGGGGATTAAGAAGCAAAAAATTGGAAAAATGCATTACAAGCTGAAGTGAAAATATGATGGTCTAAAGACCAAGGCATAAGTATCGTGGCAGTGACACTCTATAGTGAAGGAAGATGATGTGTTACACAGAATTTGCAAACACTTAACTGGAAGGTTAAATAATAATTATTTGTAAGTACGATACTGTTTGAGTATGAACTAAGAGTTGAAAAGAGTCATCTTTCAAATGAAAAAGGACATTTTTTTTCTTAACTAAATGGCCTAACTTTCAGGAACTTTTCAAATGAAGTCTACGCAAGTTGCTGTGTGTCATTCAAAAAAAAAAAAAAAAACTTGACAGCTACTAGCATATGATACTGTAAGTTCTTCCATAGACTGTTTTCAGCGCCAATTATTAGTTGTGGGTGGTTGGTCGTATGTTTTTTCATTTTTATTTCCTCATATCTGAGGACAAAAGATTCAGATCAGTAGTGTTTGGAGGAACACTGTTTTTGGAAAAACAGGTGATTAAGCGGACAAGAATTCCTAAGTTGCTATTGATGGCTTTTTCCTCCTCCCTTATGGACACACATCTCGGGTGAGAGCTCAGTTAGAGGACAGTATGTTCTTTTCGCAGTAGATCAATTCTAACAGAATAAAAGTAATAAATTTTATTTGCCCTGTCAGAATTGTACCTTTTGAGTAAAAATTGATATAGCAAATCAGTGTTCTGTTTGAAGCTCACAGGATCTGGAACAGCTGTCTTATGCAGAGCCAGTGTTCAAGTTCCTATTTTTATCCTGCTGTTTCTGTTACTGTTCAGTATATCCTGGCAGCACTGATATTGTCAAGCAGTTCTCAGAAACTTTCTCTAGCCTTATTTTTGTAATAGAATTTGTGCTGCACTCTCGTAGAAAGGCATGGAAGGGGGACTCGCAGGCATGTAGGGCAGTAGAATCACACTGAAAACAGCTGGTGAGAGTAGAAAAAAATAAATGGCCCAAGATGAGAAAAAGTTCACAAATGTGAATATAAGCCTCTGCTATGCCTGCTAGGAGACATATCAGTGTGATACATACCAGAGTTGTCTTTCTAGATGAGAAGTTCTGGTTATCAGGCTGTTTCAGATCTCTTTTTTTTTTTTTTTTTTGCTTTTTTATTTGACATGGTTCATGGTTTGTTTGGGTTACTTTGTTTTTGCCTTGGATTAGTTTTTTCTTTTATTCATACACACCCCACTGTCAGCCAAATACAAGGAAGCAGTGTCTTCTAACATTGTATTATCATAGCACTTTTTTTTTTTTTTTTTTTTCTTAATTGAACTTCCTAATGAGATTTAGCAGGTAGCACTGTTCCTCTGGTCGCATATTGGAGAGCACTATTTTGTGGGTACCCCAAGGCTGGAATAAAATTTCCTGAAAGACCCAAGAAGCACCTGACCATCTCCATCCTTAATGTCTTTAGAGTGGGATGCTGGAAAACATACCCTTATACAACTTGAGACAACCATGAGCTTTCTATGTTTTTTACATTATTAAAAGAACTCACATCATTAATAGGTAATTAGCAAAAGCTCCAACTAATATTCATTCAATAATTTCACTTAGTCAGAATTGACTGTCCATCTTCCTCACTTGCTCAAATTAAGACCTCAAGGAGGATGCAAGTGAGGCTTTCTGTGGAAAGCTTTAGAACTGCAATTCTGCCTTAAGCTGCTGGTCAGGCTTTTCTTGGGTGGCCTGGTGGCTTGAAGCAGATGCCAAAGGGAGCCCTGAGCTCTTATGGAACCTCAAAGGGAGCCTCTTATGTTGACTTAATGGATCTTGAAAATGCTCCAAGAGTAAAAGAATTAAGTCTGTGTTTAGAATGCACTAAGCATATAGCTTTTAACATGTATTATTCAGACTTGTAGGCTAAAGTTGCTGAATGTTTAAGTATAATAAGAAACTATGGTGATAATGACAACTGGCCCCATGTTATACTTACTTTTATGCTTCAATTTTAAAACTGAGTACTTGGGGGAACTATTAGATAAGTGTAATTTATATAAATGTATATCTGTCAGCTATTAAGCATGTTTTTGAAGGGTTTAGATTTGTCTTCGTTATCAATTTAAATTACTAATTAACACCTCTTCTTCCCCATCTCTGGAGCAAACTAGAAGAGATTTAATTACTGCCACAAGAATTACTGTTTTATTCAAATCTTGTCTCTTGTTCAAGCTGACAGATTTGAACAAGTGACCATCCTTTCTCCTCACCCCAAACTTTTAATTAAAACATTTTTGTAACTGAATGAGGCTGTGTGTATCTATATCAAAGTGCCTCCTTTAAACATTTGGTGTGCAAGAATGAGTTCGAAGAGCAACTCATGTAACGGTTTGAAAAAGCTCTTGAAGGAAGTTTCGGAACGCAGACAATTAGGTATGAGAAATGTAGTGATTGTGGCATTTATCAACTAATGGATACTTGGCCTACTCATTAGGCATCCTTATGAGCTCCCTAGGAAAATTGACCGTGATGGAATTTATGTATCTTGGGTTGAAGAGGAGTGCTTATGGCAGGCTTCAAGCCTTCTTCTCTGATGACAGAACACTTGTTATTCAGTGAAATGGACAAAGAGGGCTGATTAATTGAAAAATATTAGCTGTTCTGATTTCTCGAGAGTGCTGAGCATCTAAACCTATCAAAATATTAAAAGGAATTCAGGTTAATTCCTCTACAGGTTAAAATACTCTTTGGAAGTAGACACGGTCCTCAATGCAGTTGCTTTTTATAATTCTTTGTACGTGTATGTCATATGCTGTTTGTGACTGCGCAACAGTCATGCGAATCACTTTCCAGTTTCTTGTTTATAAGATCTTTCATCTTGAATCCACATTTCATGCTCACGTTTATCCTAACAGTTCAAAGATAGATAAACTATTGACCTTTTATTTAATGTTTTTCCCAATTCTACATTACTGCTGACTTCAGGAAGATGGTTTCTGCCCATCTTATGGAAATTCCTAATAATCCAAATGATTTTTTTTGTTGTTTAAACTTATGCATCTCAAAAGCTAGTACCAAAGTTTAAATTCACTTGCATAATACATTCTCAGTCTTTTTTTTTTCTTACTTAGCTAATACAGTTAACAAAAATGTAAAAATATTCCTAAAATTTACTTCCTAGGAATTATGAATTGTACTGTGCTTTCCATTGTATATACATTTATGTTCAAAAATACAGAATGTTTATTCTTTATCCCTCAATTCCTTTATCTGAGTGCCTTTATTATGTTTTTTTAAAGGTGTTGGTATTTCATTTGTTTATCTCACAACATATTGCATCTCATATATGGGTCAGCATTATTGAAGACGTATAGATTAATTACTACCCACTAAAAATATAAACAGTTTTGTAGATAGCATGAAGATGCTTCCAGATTGCATATGTGCTGCTAGGGTGGATAGCAGAGGGAATTGGGCATTTGAAGGCAGAGACCTTTACTTGTCTTTTTCAAGCTGATGCTGCAGAAACTTTCTGAACGTGTAGTTAGACTTCAGTTTCTTTTCCCTTAGTTCTTATACCAAGACTCGCTCCTGTGCAACACCAAAATAAGTAATGATGTTTGCTCCCCATACAGGTAAACTGTTTCACATTGACTTTGGCTACATCCTGGGTCGAGACCCGAAACCTCTGCCCCCACCCATGAAGCTGAACAAGGAGATGGTGGAAGGCATGGGGGGCACGCAGAGTGAGCAGTACCAGGAGTTCCGCAAGCAGTGCTACACGGCCTTCCTGCACCTGCGCAGGTAGCAGCGCCCTGCTGCGAGCAGGGGGTGCATTGGGAAAACACTTCTGCTCGCTACATCTGCATCTGCATTCAAAATTGGAGTAGGAAGCTGTAGAAGGCAAAGGGATGAGAATACTACAACAAAGATGTGTGTGATACTGAGCTTGAGTATCAGAGTCACAGTATGGTTGGGGTTGGAAGGGACCTCTGGAGATCATGTAGTCCAATCCCCCTGCTCCATCAGTGACACCCAGAGCAGGGGCATAGGGTGGCATCCAGGCGGGTTGGAAGATCCCCAGAGAAGGAGACTCCACAGCCTTTCTGGGCAGCCTGTGCCAGGGCTCTGGCACCCCCTCAGGAAAGAAGTTCTTCATCACATGGAGGTGGAATTTTGTGTTTAACCTTGTACCAGTTACCCCTCATCCTGTCACTGGTCTCCACCACAGAGAAGGGTTTGGCCTCATCCTCCCTGCATTCTCCCCTCGGGCATTTGTATGTATTAATTGGATCCCCTCTCAATCTTCTCTTTTCTATGCTAAACAGGCAAATATAATATAATTTTGTCCTTCAAAAGGACCTCAGGTTTACTTTTCTAAGTAGCTTTCATAACTCCTGTAGGGTATTAAGTGGAAGCTTCATTTTGGATTTATTTTGCCATTCTTTTTGCTGGTTATTGATGATAAGTAACTATGCGTTTAACTCTAAATCATTACTCATTTGCTGCTTTCCTACCCTCCTTCACTTTAGATTAGTGATGATCAAAATCTATTATTCTTTGCTTTGAAAAATATTGTATGTAAGCTTAATTGAATATAGATTGTGCTGGACAAATATAAGCTGTTTATGACGACAGTAAGTATATTAGCAACTTCTCTAGTTATCCAAAGCCACGACACCTAAAATGGTTTTAGGCTGTGTTCGCTTATGGACCAAGAGAACTCACATCAGTTTTGAAAGCGACTTCATTCTTTGCAATGACTTTACCATTCACTGTCAGCTTTGTTTTGACTTTGATGGCTGAATAGCTCAGTTTTGTTCTGTTTGAACAAAACATGTGTAAATGCTCGTGGTCCATCCAGGGACATCTTCTATGGAGAGGAAGGCATTTCATTTTATCAGATCACTCAATAAAACCTTTAAATTTAGGAGAAAGATTTGAAAAAATTATTTGAAAAGTATATGTAATGTGAAAAGTAGACACGAAATGATATGAAATCATATAAAAATGTTAAAGGTAGTTTTCCCTTTTTAAAAACAGTGAAAAGAAATAAGGAACTACTTTTATATATGACATTAATAATGGATTAAGAGCAATTCAGAAAGAAAAAAAGCATGTTATCAACAGTGTTTATGACTTAAAACAATCAGGGAGGGTAACTATTTTGCATTTTAAATAGTATTCAGAACTGCTCTCTAATACTGAATTTCTTTTGGATTCTGGATAATATCTTTAAGGCTTTCAACAAAGAAGGCAGAGAACATTGGCATTACCGTAACTATTACTGTATGTAAGCAGCCGAAATTAAAAATCAAGATTATTTGCTTATTTGAAAAAAAAATAGAGGAGAAATAGCTTAACTCTAAAAATTCTGCATGTTTACACAAATCAGTTCACAGGCACTTTGAGCTACAAAGTGAGGAATCTTATCCTCCAAATGCTAAGACAAAATGCAAATTTTCTATTTGTTATCTCCATCAAATTAGTGGTATTTTTCCCATGTTTCCCTGAAATGTAGCTGGTGCTCTGAGTATTCAAAGTTCAGTGTTCTGGAGGAATGTCTTTTGAGTAATGAAATTAAATAAAAGTAGTTGAAAAGTAGTTGAAAACAAAGATATTTTTGTACCTCCGTACTTTGTTCCAGGTAAGTAGTAGTTTGCTGCATGCTACAGACTCATTGATTTTTATTTATTATTTATTTGCTGGGGAAAGGTGTTTCCCATTTGATGAACAAGG
Source organism: Crypturellus undulatus (assembly GCA_013389825.1). Lineage (NCBI taxonomy): Eukaryota > Metazoa > Chordata > Aves > Tinamiformes > Tinamidae > Crypturellus > Crypturellus undulatus. Next base: position 81,218 of record VWPW01024978.1, read on the forward strand.
GATTGGGATAGAATTTTTTCAGGGTGCAGGGTGATAGCCAACTGGCTGCACTGGCTTTCTTTTCCCTGCTGTGTTCATAGGGCTGTAGAGGACAGAGAGTGGGTAGTAGCCCTGTAAGAGTGGAAATGGATGTAGAAGCTTCAGGCAGCACGTGGAAAGCTGTGAAATGCAGATCCTTGGCCAGGTTCTAGCCAGGCAGTAGGTAGTTTAGATGACTAATGTTACACAGAATGAATCGAAGCCTTCAGGGGACCAACTGTGAACATCCTTGCCAAGAGGCTTGTCTATGGGAAGTGTCACTTTAAACAATCAACTGTCTAATATAGCTCTTTTGCAATCCTAATTTTAGACTTTTTGTGTTAGGCCTTTTACATCCCCAGGCCCCATTTGGTTGGGGACCAAATTGCAGAAATCTTCACCTGAATTGCGGAGAAAGACATGTGGATACTACATTGTTGTGAACAACTCTTTCCTAAAATGTATACTGCAAACTATTGGATAGTGCTAGTTACAATTTGTTAACTGTCAACAGTTTTTGATAGAATTTTGCTTTCCTAGAGAGACTTCTGTTGAACTGTATTTGCTTTGTAAAATATGTCTAAGAAGCTGTGCATTTAGGTGGTTTAATTACTTGTTATTGCCAACTTATTTATATTTAGAAGCTTGCTACTAAACAAATGCTGCTACTGAGAATTTGAAGCTATGTGAAGCTCCTAGTGATCTTAGGAAAGCAATATTCCAGGTTTTGAAGTTGGTACATACTTTTCTTTTTTTGTTTTTCTCTTTTTTTTCTGGAGGAGGACTAAATCCATTACAGAGTAAGGGAAGTTTCAGTTTATGTTGAACAGCTTGAAAATTATCCTTTCGAAGAGAAACTTTCAACTCGCTTCTTGCAAGGGAAAAGCAACGTTGTCCTTTTAAAATATTCCCAAATACTTCCAACCCCAGCATGTTAAAAGTGAAAACTCCAACAATGGCACTTTTTACCTCCATTTTTTTCTTCTTTTTATGTATACCTTTATACTTCAAAAATACAGTGTGTCTGCCCAAGCTATTGCTCATTCATTGAGCAACTGCAGGCTTAATTCTGTTTAAACTCAGTGGTAAAGGGATATACTGAACCTCCTTTGGCGATGGTTCATGCAGCAACTTGAAAAAATCCTTTTTTTGTACTGACATATCACGTTATCCACTTTAATAAGTAGCTTTTGAATCCATATGCCAGCATATGTCTTCGTAGTAGAAGTAGAAACTTCGTTGTTAACTCCTAGAGTATTTAAAACTATAATTTGCTTGAGAATGCTATGGCAATATTTAGAAAATCAGACCAAAACCGGAGCAGCTCAACCAGAGTGCTCAGTTTTGCCAGTTTGAGTTTCCACTGCTATTACCAGGTATCTTACACTTTTAACATAAATATCTCCAGCTGTTTTGGTGTGTATGACCCTCCTTTTAAGTATTACCAGCTCACATTACCTAGATGTACAGTGTGTTTTTTCTCTGAAGTGAACTTGTTCACAAAATGCTTTCTTTTGTGTGCTTTAACAAAATTCTGCTTCTCCGCTTTAGGTATTCCAACTTGATCTTGAACTTATTTTCCCTTATGGTGGATGCCAACATTCCAGATATTGCTCTTGAACCTGACAAGACTGTAAAAAAGGTAAACGAAAAGCTTTTCTCTTTCAGTAACCAAAATCTTTGTGTTGTGCCACTTTTCAGTCACTTAGAATGACTTAAAAACAATTGTGACCTGAAAGTGTTTGCCCCTATTTTATGGAAGCTGAAAAATTTCTAGTATCATAGAAGTAAATTAGACAAGCATACTCTTGATCAGCAAGCATTGTTGCGTACCCATAAATACAGAATAAATCCTGTTTTGTCACTGCAGCAGTTCAGTCTGTGTTGGTGTTGTGTTCCAGGTGATATTTTTAACGTTCTGCTGAGAACAGTGATTCTTGCCTCACAAAGAGCTAAAGCAATCAACACTGACTATATCGTAAAAGATTATTCCAGCCGATCTGGAATCCTGCAAGTCATGGGTGCTTTTTCTCGGTGTTTTTATATCTTCATCACGAAGAAGTCTGTGAATACAAACTCTTATTTTCTGTGAAATGTGTCCCTTAATTCTCGTTTTGTCCCTCTGCCCTCTGCTGTTTAGTGCTTTAACAACAGTTGACGTTAAGAGTACTAGATAAATGTTCGTGTTGATTTCATTACTCTTGAATTTTGGCCAAACCTGGCTTTTTTTATAACCTGATTTGTGGTGCAGGTGATCTGTTTTAATTCTACAGAAGGCCTTGTAGAGCCTGTCTATCCAGTGGAAATCAGTTCAGTGAAATTTTTATTCAAGAGCAGAGTAATTTCTCTAAAATAGGGTGATATTCAGTGCTTTCAATATGCTATGAAAGCCAAAGTTCAGAATCATTAAATTAATATTTCATACCCTAATGCAGTTCTCCTAGAGGTTAAGAAAAATGAATAGTGACTGACTCTAATAGAATCTTTCTTCTATCCTGTAAGAATAAGCATTTCTGTTCAGAATTTCGTTCTTCCAAATTAATATTAAGACATTAGATAGTTATTGAATTTCATTTCCAGAATGACTAGCCAGAAGCTGCTGTATTTTGTGGGTGACACCCCTCCCATGACATTTTGTTTCCCCGTGAAACTGAAAAATAATTATTTTCCATATGAAGAACAGGGCTTGAACAGTATATTTCCATGCCTAAACACCTTGTTAAGTTTGAATAGATTACTTGCCTAGAACATAGGAAATGCAAACTTGAATTCAAAAATTGAAAGACCCTTTCCCATGTTGTAGGGAAGGAGAGTAACTACATCCGTTCTCAAATTCCCAAAGAGTAATATTGAAACCCCACATTGACTTAGTAATAGTATACATGCAATGTTTTTCTATAAATTTCTTCCTTAAATAGAAAAAAGTGTTTCCTTCTGCCTTCCTATTGCAAAAAAATAGATAACAGTACATTTTCTACTTAAGAAATGAAGTATAGGGAGGAGAAAAAGCTCGTAGATTTCTACATCTGCTATGAGATATAAGACAAATCATGGGAAAGATTCAAGTATGTGCTTGTTTTTCAGAAGTGAATTTATTTTAAGTCTAAAGAGTTTTTCAGTAAATACAAAAACTTGACTTCAGAGGCAGTCTGCAGCTGTTGCAGGGGCTTGTTTTGGAACATTTGGCATTGACTGAAATAGCCATCGAGAGGTCAGACTGGCAGTTTCATTGGATTACACAAGTGTTGGTCCTTTCATGTTTGCAGGATTGAGTTTGAAACTTGCTGCTTACTTGAATCTCATTCATCTCTGTCAAGAGTTCACTGTTGCTTGTCGTGATGCTCTTCATTCTTGCCTTGAATGAAGAACTCTGTGAGCTCTCTGACATCTTCCTATCACCGAGTCTCCTTGTGTTCACTGCCAATTCAGGTGCAATATCCTTGCTTCTTATTAGTATCTTGGCATCATCTTTTACGTAGATGGAATTCCTGGAATCATTGTCTAGGGGGGTTCTCCACTTATCTTCTTTCATGAGTGAAAGTAGCCTGTCAAATTCTGTAAAATATTTGTAAAGGGTGTTTGTTGTTAATGTAGCAACACTTGAACATTTCAGGCACTTATAAAATTCTCTTTATTTCCTATGTAAGCTTTTTGAAATAGCAAATCAAGATGTAAAGTTGAAAGCTAGATCTTCTTTTCTACAGTTAGTTAAATATATTAAACTTCAGTGATATGCAGAAGTTAAAATCCCAATGATGTCAAACAGGATTCTGCTGCCTCAAATCGGAGAACGTGTGAGGAAGCAAAAGCTAAGTTGATGCCTATGAATTAGGAATTAGATCAATATAGTTTTTTCTATATTCCCCTCAGAAAGTATAAATAATAATGCCTTTTCTGCAAAAAAGGATATATGCTTATTTGCTGTATGACAGCTCAATATTAGATCTAAAGTAATAATTTATTATTGTGCTACTGAACTCTGACAGTGCTGCAGCTTGAATAATTGTGACTTTTAACCTCTTCTGAACCTCTGATTCAGATTCATTTATTCTTAGCTTTAGATGTTAGATGTAGATGTAGATGTTAGCTTTAAATGTTAGAAAAACTAGAATCAAACCATTAAGGCACACGCTTCTGCTAAGGAATTCCAAGTAACATTTTTCAAACATTTTTTCCACTAGCAAAAAGCAAAGATCTTAAAATAATTGGATGCAAGATAAGTATTGTAAAAGGGGATAATTGCTCTACTGAAGGCTTTTTCTCACATTCTGTTTACAATGTGTTCATTTTGAAACGGCCCACTGAGTAGGGGCCACCATTCTTAGCTTGTTATAAACCTTACATCTTACACACTTTTCAACTTCCCTTGCATTCTGGAAAATTTAAATAAATTTTCTAGATTTTTGATAGTTCTTCTGTTTATGACTCGGAGGAATACGCTGTTCAGATTTGGTCCTACTGATTTAAGAATAATATTTTGAATATGCAATTTGTACAAAAAATATACCTTACAGTGGGGATTTTTAAGAGTAGGTGAGCAGAGGGCTTTTCTATGAAGTTGACATTGTGATTTGACAGATGCATTTAACTATCTTCAAGCATCAGTGAGAGCCATTTTTGTTTTAAAGAGTTCTCTGCTTTTAAACAGTTCTCTGCTTTTAGTTTGTTGACTCTTTTGTTATAAAGAAAAAAAAAGTTGTTTTTAACTAGTTGACTATAAAATAGTCCAGCATCAAAATAATCTATTGCAGAAGCATGAATGTCATTGCTGTGTTTGATACTATGTGACTTTTAGAAAACTGCTCTGTATATTACATGGCCTGTCTCCAATCAGTTTTGATCGTTTTTTTGTCTCAAACTTCGATTTTTTTTTTTTTTAATTATTATTATCTTTGGTCTGAAATCAGCTTTGTTAGTAGTAATAAAAAAGGAAATAGGTGTTCTGCACCCTGTGGATTGAGTGACAAGTTTGTACAGTCATTTAACAAGATAGTGTACCTTGTGCTGAAAAATTAAATGAATATTTTCAGCATCTCAATTGATTTTTTTTTCCCCCAAGCTTTAAACAAAAAAATCTATATATATTTCAACAGACTCAAATTAGCTGAAGATCCATTTTGGTCTGACCTGTAAAATTAAATTACCTTTCATGTCAGAGTCCAGTCAATAGCCATTTCACCCATGATATCCCTTTCATGGAGGACAAAGGTGGAGATTTACAAACTCTTTAATCCAAGAAGGCATCCTGCTTATCCAGGAAGTGGAAGTCCGTAGTGGGCCTTTCCCTTACAAGTATTTCAGCAATACTTGTGCCCTGTACTCTTGTTATTAGCATGGGTAACTTCTTCTAACCATGTTTTACATTTACCCTAATCACATTAAAAAAAAAAAAAAAAAAAAAAAAAAAAAAAAAAAAAAAAAAAAAAAAAAAAAAAAAAAAAAAAAAAAAAAAAAAAAAGTCAGCATTAGCCTGGAAAAAATTTAATGAAAGCACTATGATTTTTTTTTTCAAATTTCCTAATTATTCTGTCCATGTGGATGGAAAGATTACTTTCAACCAAGTGTCCATTTTGAACACATATTCCCAATCTTAGCAAAATAGCTAGTACCTTTAAATAAATGGCAAATAATTGGAAGAAAGGCATTCTTGTAGTGACTCCCTTTGCTTGGTCCTGTTTCAGTCTGTGTTGTTCCCAGTAGGGGGAAAACAAACAAACAAACAAACAAACAAACAAAGTAACGGCACAAAAGTTGTCCCTTTTTCTTTCTCCAACCACACCAAGCTTCCGGATCCATCTTTTTTTTTTCTTATTTTTTAGGGTAACACATGTGCTGCTTTCTCGGTCTTTTTGTTTTTCCTGTCCGTTCTTTAAACAGAAAGTAACTACTAAAAAGTAGTTGTCTGATTCCTTTCATGTCTTCCTTTTGTCCTCTCCTACTATTTATAAAGACAACTGCCACTCAACCTCACTTACTGCTTGGTTCACAACACTATCTCCTGCTCCCACCGTCAGATTTAGGACTTTCTGAAAACCGTTTGGTCTCAGAAATGTCACAAAATGAAAGTAAATTGAAAAGAAAATTCTCCACGGCTTGTTTCATCCTTTTGCTGGCCTGTGAGGTAATTACTTCACAGTTCTCCACATATCCTTTTGCACTTCTCATATTTTTTCAAGAAAAAGATGAGGCAAGAATTGGTATATACTAACTTGTAAATGCATAATTGATAATAAAATGCCAATCCCCCACTTTGTTCTGCAGTTTCTGCTTGTTTTTTTTTTTTTTTTTTGTGCAGCTGCAATACTCATTGTGAATTGTTGATTTTTTTTTTTTTTTAATTTACCCACTGCTACAGTTTTAAGTACCAGTGACTAAAATCCTCAGTCAATTATAAAGCGAATATATTCAGCCTTGTCACATCTTAACAACAACAGAAAAAGAAGCTTTTGATTTTTCCATGGGCAAGACAGATGGTTTGTATCTGTCCCTCATAGCAAATTTGACCTTTAAATTAGAGGACACTGGGGACCAGGGATTCATTGGCACAAAGGAACTCAGCAGGCATTAAAGGACAGGGCTCTAATTGAGCTCATTTTCAGATGCCCCTTGATTAAAGAAGGAGTTGCCGAGGACGCTGCAAAGGTTTCATTTATGGTGAGGTTATCGGGTAGATTGGGGCACAAGTCCCTCCACGCGCCAGGGATTACCACTGTTTGAGAGCGTGATTCTTCCTCCTCTTTCCAGTTGTGGTGGAAGGGGGCCGGGAAGAGCTAATTTCAAGTGGTTCTGCAAAGTGGAAGGTTTTCTTCCACAAAGTGGAGCACCCTCTGTGCTTCCAGGTCAATGCAAGCCTTAAGTAGGTCTCACCGTGCTGGTAAAACGTAAGTGGTAGAAATGTTTGGAAACTGTAAGGCCTCTGAGGAAGAGCGTATCAAAGCAAAGCAATCTCTGTTCTAGAGGCTGAAAAGCTGATGTGGGGATGTGATTTCACAAAGTTTCTGAGCTACCTTGTTTCAGAACCCGAGCTAATTTACAAGCATTTTGCCAGTCTCTTCATCTGGTTTGTAGTAAAACTCGCTGTTGTCTTTCTCCCTTCACTGCCCTCCCTCGAAGACAATAAATGGATAATTAAGTGCTGAGTTCACAATTTAGCAAAACAGAAAAGACTTCTAGTGCTTGACATGCTTTCTGATGCAGCAACAGATACATGTCCCTCTGTACGTGACCAAAAATAACAATGTTTGTAAAGGTGGAGCTAGGAAACATTTTTGATATCTGTTAATTCTGAAAGTGATTTAGTTTTGTTCTAGTGTAAGAGAAATCAACTCAATTTTGCTTGGGCAAAGTCTACTCTGTTGCAGTATTTGTATTCACTTCCTGCTCTGAGACATGTTTATTCTTTGTAAAAGCGGTACATTAACATAGAGTTAATTTTGCATCAACAGACGTTCATCTTTCTGTCCATTTGGATAATGATGCTGCAGCTGTACCCCCAGCTTTGCTCTTATAGGCTGCTGGGGTTTTTTGTGTGTGTATATTAAATCCTTTCAAAATCTAAAAATGTGGAATTTTTTAAATTCAGCCTCAGACTGAATTGTGTCTGAGAACACATGTTCCCTCCTGTTACTTCATGTCATGTCCTCTATTTCACTATAAGATTTTGGCCAAAATGATGAAATTCTGAGCTGGAAAGTATCATCTTGCCCTGTTTTTTATGAAAGTTCAATTTAGAGATTTTGCTAGTGTCCTTACTGTCTTCTACTGAAAAAAAGAAGTGCTAGAAAAGCCTACACAGGATCATTTATAAACTACAATTTGTTCAAATGAAAGTCTTGAAAACAGCAGCTGATGTCAGAATAGCCTTTTAAATAAAATTATTCATGCAAATAGAGCATCTGAGTAGTTTGTATAATGTGGCGTTTTGAGCATGTTGCAGTCGAACAATGGAGAAAACAAGAAAATTCTTTGCTGAAAAAGGTGACACATGACACAGGTTAAGCCAAGAGTTTAAAACTTATTTTTGATGTTTGAACATCAAATGCTGACTACTGGTAACAATTTTAGGCAAAGCAGTAATAATAATAATGAAAACCTCACAAAATGTAGTTATTCAATTTACCTAAAATTGTAGCAATTGTTGGGATGTTTATGTTCAGTGGCTCAGGAATGTCACAAAATGAAATGAAAGCCATACCAAAGTTTCTCTTAAGTTTCAGTATGATTTTTAAACAGGCATCCTTTATTCTAGTGATAAAATTACGCTTATGTAATTATGTAAAAGTACGTAAAATATTTTATGTAAAAATGTAAATTTACGATAAAATTAGCTCATAGTTGCAATGAACACGAGCAGTGCTGGTTAATCTTTTGGGAAGCAGAATTACTACAGGACCCAGAGGTCTCCAGAATGTAGTAGTGTTTTCTGTGAAATAACCTAATTTTTACTGAAGCCTCATGTCCTAATCAAATGTTCATTTTTGTATAGATAAATCTATCTAGCACAGAAATTAGGATATAGGATGCAAATAGTTACTTAGTCTGATCAAACAGTTACAGTAGGATCTGGGAGTTTCTGAAAAATATGGGTGACACAACCATTTGACCCTGGAAGTCTAGAAGAGGGACAGATAACGAACTGAGGTATATCAAAATTCTTAGACATAAAGATTCATTGTTCTCTATTTATCACTTAACTGGATGCTATGCATAGTATAGATACAAAGTTGACAACCTTAAGCATTCAGGTGGAATTTCATTTTTTGTTGATGATGTAGTTCTTTATCTGAACTTTCTATCCTCAAGCATTCAAATTCTACTGTTAACACCTGAAGGAATATCTGCTTAAAATTACTCTGTGCATATGGTGTGAGGCTTGAAACTTTTGCTTTCCGACACAAAGCAAAGATTCAAATATGTTGATCCAGTGTCTTCGGTTCTGTGACTAACAGTGAGAAATGATGCTAATAGCAAACAAATACGAAAAGAAGAATTCTGAATAAATAATTCATATAGACTTATAAATAAATGCCTTCATACTGGCCATTTTAAGGGTCTGTAATTAACTTATTAGACCCCAAAATTTGCTTCCTTTTTTTAAATGCCATACGGAAGTCTTGCTAAGTAAGGCCTGCTTTGTGAGAAGCTCTTGCCTTTCAGAATGTATCATTTGCTCTGCGACCGAGAGTTTTCTAATAACAATTACTATTGGTTTTGTTACAAGAACCATGATTCAACGTATATTAATCTTTCTGCTGCTGTTGCAGCTCCAGAAGTAATTTTTCATCTTGCCATATTTCTTCTCAGGTTGCAGCAGTTGCTTTTAATTGCTGAAAAACTTTCATGCAAAGATGTAGTTGTCAGCAGCATCTGATCCTGCTGTTAAATTGCACACTTATTTTAAGATCTAACTATGAGTAAATTTATTTCCACGTATCATCACTGTGCCAGCCTGTTCCTGGGGAATGTGATAAATAGTTTAAATAGCCATTAATTCCATATTTACTAAGGCAGAATCTTAATGTTAGTACCTCCTAGACTTCAAGATGATTTTCATCCATAAATAAATTAGAAGATGGCTTAAATGCTTGATTAATGGAGTTGCATTTAAGAAATTGTTGCTGCAGTGGATTATTTTTTAAAGTACAGTTAGCAATTTTGCTGAATGTTCATTACATCACTTTTTTTTTTCTGTAAGCAGGAAAATAAACATGATAGACTTGCCTTGCTAAATGAAAGTATATATTAAGCTCCTGCATTAATGTGTGTGGATAGTCCCATTAAATTTGGTTGCATTCCATTGTGTGCTTTGCTGGTTGTCAATCCGCTAAGCATATCTCTGGGAGAGAATAAACTTTCTTTTCTAATCCTGTTTTTATGAAGGTGAAATATCTAATATTAGGCTGAAATATTTTCTGTTTCTTTGCTGCTTTCTTTTTTGAGAGTTTGATTTTTTTATCAGTATATTCTATTTTTTCATATTGATCAAAATACATTTTGGAAGGAAGTTGAGGAAGAACTCAGTTTATGCTTGCTTAAAGCACATCCAAACGCACTTTAATTGTGATTATTCTTTCTGTTTGTGTCATCTTGCAATCTCATGCAACCCTAAGAACATTACTGAAATAATTTGTCTAGTGTTTTTTTTTTTTTTTTTTTTTTTTNTTTTTTACCAAGTCTTGGAAAAAGTAAATAAATAGGAGATGTACAAGAAGGGCTTTATTCTGTCTTACAAAAGGTCAGTTTAATCAAGAGAAGGTTAATTCTTGTGATTAGTTCTTTATTGTAAAAAAAATTTAATGGTTCAACTGTTTGGGATGGAAGCTGGATAAATTGAGGTATTAAACGATTTTTAAATAGGGCAGTTAATCATTATAACAAGTTACTTGGGATGCATTCTCTCTCATTATAAAAGCTCTAAAAGAGATTTTTATTGGTAAAACCACAAGTTACAGACTTGATTTTTTTTTTTTTTTTAAAAGAAAAGTTTATACTTAAATGGAAGATATTAAACTAGATGAGGATGGTGGTCTCCATAGGAGCTTACACCATTCTGACATATTCGTAGGAGCATAAAGTAACTAGTTAGTTAGCTGTCATTTTCTGCAATTAATGTAAAATTTCTGGGTAACTTTTCAGTTTTGATCAGCATTACCTTGCAAGGTGGCTAGGAATTTTGAAGTTTTTGGTTAAACTGGGATTCTGATATAAAATTGATTAGAGCATACTAGGATTTTAGATTCCTTAATTTTATTCTGAAAATAGTGGAATTGTTTTAAGTTCTGCAATAGTGCAAATTGCTTTCCTAGTGGAGCCCCAAAGCTTTCACCCGAAGCGGTTGATGTTATGCAAGAAACCCAACTTCTTTTCAAGAGGAATCTGGTTGTTTGCCATTCCTCATGTGCAGACCTTGCTCAACATACAGCTATTCTGAATACATAGGAAGTGACACTATGATATCTACAGCATTTCTTCGGGTTTATTAGAATTCCTCCAATGTGACTGTTTATGAGATGATGTGAGAAAGAAGTAAATCTGACAAACATGTCTTAGGTTCCTGCTATTTGAAAATAGCGTAGTGCCTGGAAGGCAAGGTCTTTCTCTGTGGATGTGTTTAGGAAATGTCTGTGGTAAAGATGCTTGTACGAGATACCATCTGGAATAGTCCTGAACCATGGATTTGGCTAGAATTTGCAAAAAGGTATTCACCATGCTTTTGTATATACTCATGGATCAAGGCTTTGCCTGAGGCTGAAACAAGGAAATTTAGATTTTATTACCTTATTCTTAATTATAGTGCTTTCAGCTTTTAATTTATATACAAATTGCAAGTATCAGGCAAAACGCATCTAAAATTTGGTGCAGTAGATAGAATATGTTGCTGTCAAAAAGCATAAATGATGTGAGGGGTAGCGCTGTCTCCAGCCAACTGTTCATGGATGGCAGATGTAATTGGAGTTGATCAAGTTCTCACCTGTGATATAAAGATCAGATTTGACAGGGCTGATTTCTTCTGATTCCATATTCTCTATTTAATTGCCTTCTGGCTTCCGAAAGACATTTCTATCCTAAATTAAGAATAAAGACTTTCATAAATTTGGGCTCATTCAGACTCTTTCAAGTTTGCATATGCCAAAAGTGTGGGGCTTTAGGGTGTTTCTGTTTTTTTGTTTGTTTGTTTGTTTTTGTTTTTTATTTTTACACTAACATTCACTCGCAGAGTGACTTTTGAGTCTTTCCTCCTTTTTGGCTTTTAATTCTTTAAAATAACATTTTAGTTCTGTTCAGACTTTTATGTCCAGGTATTCTGACTTTCAATCCTGGACTTCTGAAAAGATTAACTGAATTTTGGAGGAAGAGGGGAGGGATGCGATGGCACCGGAAATCTTAACACCTTATTTTTATGATAATTTAGTTTTAAAATCAGACATTTCATCTAAAGTTGTGAGTTTGAGAGAATGCGTTGTAGTTTAATTCTCTACTTCATTTCTATAACTGACAATGTGATATCAGTTACTAAATAGATGACATGTAGTAGTAAATATTGTAACTAATGAGAGTTTTGGTTCTTTATAAATTTCTCTCATCTCTTTTCCCCCTTCCAAGGTGCAAGACAAGTTTCGTTTGGACCTCTCTGATGAAGAAGCTGTGCATTATATGCAGAGCCTAATTGATGAAAGTGTGCATGCCCTCTTTGCAGCTGTGGTGGAACAGATACACAAGTTTGCTCAGGTGAGGTAGCTGCTCAGTTGGCCTCTCTCTGTAACCTGAGTAAGGGTGGTAGGCAGTAGATTCACTGCTTGCCTTCACTGCTTACAGTGTTTTAATTCTTATGCAGCAAGTTCAAAATCTGCATCCTACCAGGACCAGTGAGGAAGTCCTTAGTGGGGCTAGACCATTCTCTGATGTAGCTTAGCAAATCTGCTCTCTAAGGTATTTTAGATGCGTTTCAATTAATAGTTGTGCCTAGTAAGAGAGAAACTTCAAAATTTGAACTAGATCAAAGTATTTCATGGATTCCATAACAGGTTTTACTCTAAAATATACATAGTTTTGTTTTGCTTTAAATTGATTAACTGTGATTGAGCACAGTTTTTATTCGTCATTGGCTGCAAACTTGTTTGGTTCTTCATGGGAGCTCACTTGAAATGTATACAAATAAATAAGAAAGTGCCTGCAGGAAAGCTCCTTTTACCTCTTCTGGAAGATCTGCATGGCAGAATGTTTCTAATGTTCTTGTACACTAATGCATCCAACGTAAGGAACAAACACAAGGAGTTAAAGGTCTGTGTGCAGGTTTGGGGCTACATTCTCACTGGGAACACAGATATGAGATGGCAGAACTCACACAACTAGAGCTCTGCCATGAATGGATACAACCTCTTTAGGAAGCACATCTTGGAGGAGAGGGAGTTGCCTCTTAGATGAGAGCATCAGGAATGCAGAGTTCTGCCTGGGGAAAAAACAGCCAGCTGGGAGCTTATGGGTTAGGATTAGCAGGCAGGCCAACGTGAGCAATGTTTTGTTTCTCTGCTGCAGACTGCCTGGTTGGGATTCATTGCAAGGCTCTTGATTACCTCTGAAAGGTCATAGCAGTCCGGGGAGGTTCCTGAAGGCTGGAAGGAAGTAAATGTCACTCCTGTCTTCAAGAAGGGCAGGAAGACGGGTCGGGGAGCTACAAGACTGTCAGATTCGTATCAGGCCCTGGGAAAGTGATAGGGCAGATTACCCTGGAAAATGTTTCCGGTGATATGAAGGAGAGTCAGGTGACTGGGAGTAGTCAGCGTATATTTATGAAGGGGAAGTCATGCCTGACCAACCTGATAGGCTTCAGTGACAAAATAACTAGCATGATAGGTTAGGGGAAAGCAAAGGCTTTGTAATACTGACTTCCGTAACATCCTTTTATCCAAACTGATAAAGCATGGACTAGATAAAAGGAATAACAATCTCCAGCTGTACCTTCCAACCTCAAGTGGTTTTGGATAATGCTCTGAGCTGGCAATGCAAGAATATTGTCCCTAGTGCTTCTAGTATTCAAATCCCTGCTATAGTATGAGAAATGAAATGTTCAGCCACATACCTATGTGCTCTCTTACCACATACCACCATCAGACAATAAAATGTTTAATTCCCCTGTTAAATAAAGCTGTATTCACAAAGACATTTAATTTCATCTCTGAATTTACAATACTTTTTCTCCTTCAGGCTGTTTGATGGTTTCAGTTTGTGTTTATCAGGGATATTACAGTGGCTGTTTACCTTAAGTATTAGTCGTATGCCAAGGCAGAGAATTCAGAGGAAAAATAAAACTTTGATCTCAAGAGCCAGTTAGTCTCAGGATTTTTTTAATCAATTTGTCTTTCAAAAGGCTGGTAAAAATCTGATACAAATGGTTGAGAATAGCTTTTATGGCTATCCATTGAGCTAAGTCTTCCATCTAATTTACTGCTTGCTGTAAACTAAAATTGTATTTTCAGGAACAGCATTACGGTCCAGGGTAAGCAGTTAAAATGTCATTTCTATCTGCATATATATTTAATAGAGATGATCTTCATATGAAAAAGTGAAGTGTAATTATGTAGAAACGTTGCATATGTGTTGTCAGTCATGGTGCGTTACTTTGCCGGATACAGGGTAGTGGTATCATAAGCAAAGTGAAAAATATCTGGTACCTACCTTGAGGTTTAAAAACAACAGTGCTCATGTCATTGCAGACATACAAGATTAAAGTGCATCCAGTAGATGCACAGACCTTTCCTTTAATTGCATCCCGATGCTCACCTTTTTTCTTTTTGTTGAGACATAATCTTTTTATTTCACTATTTTTAGGTGACTGCCAGACTCGCCCAGATAATTGTTATTGCATTTATGAAGCTGTATTAGTAAGTCAGAGTTTACATGTCTGATTCAGGTGACCTTTTCTTTTTCCAATCAGACTTGTTCTTGCTTTTTCAGCACTTACAATTGCTTTTAAAAATCACAGGGCAGATTTGTTCAGAATATTTAAAGATACCCTAGAGTCTAAACCTAAGGCTTCTCGCTCCAAGTAAGTGTTCTAAACCATGGGCTATTACAAAAACAGGCACATGTGTCATCTTCCATCCATATTTTGGGAGTTAAAACACGTTCTACTCATGTGAGTGTTGCAGTGTAGGTGAGAAGGTATCAGATATGACAGCCTCCAATACAGGTGTGCTCAGACTGTCTCATTTCAGGATTTTCACCCTTCCAGTGGGCTGGCACTGGACTTTGGGATCTGTTTCTGTTTTTTTCCTGACTAGCACATGCCAAACCCTCTGCGTGTGCTACAGAGTTTGGCACCAGTGTGCTTTAAGCTTTCCTATTATACTCTTAGGATCTGGTGCCTAAAATGTAATGTGTTACTTCATAAGCACCTAAGGCATCTCGTGGCTCCACACAGTGTAAGATTCTTCTGCTAATTTCAAAGCTGAGATTGTTGTCTTTATTCATATTCTTTAAATAACTACGCCCACCACCCAGCTTTATTTAATATTTGTAAAGGCGGAAAGGATACCAGAAGAGTAGTCAGAAGTGAATCATCAGTCGACAAGAATCTGAGGATTATTTACATCAAAAAAAGAAAAACCTTACAAAAAAATCCATTAGAATTGAATTCAATAAATGTCTGTCCTGTACATATTATACAAGCAAGGTAGGGCACTTTACTGACATTTAGTACTTCATTAGTCAAAATCATTATCTTTCCCCTTTGTCTAAGGCAACCTTCTCTTTAAGAGCTTGCTGGAATCTTTACAGAGTCTGTAAATCGCTGAACAAATGAACAATTAATGCATAATTGAATTTGCAGTAAAGTGGTCATCTTCTACAATGGCCAATTGAAGCTTTCAGTTTTTTTGTATATGGTGTTGTGTTGAATTGCCAATGGCCTTGCTTTGCAAAATAATAAAAATTGTATTTTTTTAAGAAAAAAAAAGCAAAAGTTATTGCACAGGTATTATGATGCATACTTAAAAAGCAGATTAACCTTAAGTTGTGTAGTTTTTCATTTGAAATGCCCTTCAGCATGTGGTTTGTTATGATCTATAGATATTTACTCTTACTGCCTCCAAACTAGATCTGCAAGGGCTAGCAAGCACTGTGCTGTGTGCTGCGCTGGTTCAGAGCTTTTCAGTAAGGCAGATTGTTCTAGTAAACATTGTGTATCAGTGTTCAGTATGTCACTTCAGGAGGCATATTTTGGCATCCAATTGCTACTTTCCTTCTGTAACAATATTATAAATTGCATTCAAGCCATGTTACAAAGCATTTGGTTTTTAGTGCATCTTTAATCTGTTATCTAATCCACAGAATCACAGAATGGTTGAGGTTGGAAGGGACCTCTGAAGATCATCTAGTGCAATCCTCCTGCTCCAGCAGGGACACCTAAAGCCCATACATTCCCATATATTACAGGCCTTTTTATATAGTATTTAGTCTCAAAGTAAGTTAATTCCACATGGAATGTAAGGTGGTACTGTTCAAGGCTTCTCTAGAGGAGAAACAGCCAATTTGAGCCAGGTGCCTCCTGAGCTCAGGTTAAGCAGTGATCCAGCAGGATTCTGCAGGTTACTTAGTTGTCAAGCAGCAAATAGAGTTGGTTCCCCAGCTGTTGGTTCTTCTGAAAGGTTGTGAAAATCACCTGCCTGTAGGCATTCTGCAATGTTTTTAAACTCAATTTACACATAACTCTTCTCCAAGAGTAAACCTGTGTGAATAAATGTCCTACTGTGTTTTTTGTTTTCTTTTAGTATTGGAGAAAGTAAACCTTTCATCTTTCTGAGGTGGAAAGGAGCCTCAGCATGTGATGAAGAAGGGGGTTTCTCAAGCACCTTGTGGACTTTCCCAAACAGCTTTAGCAGGCAAAAGCTGCAGGTTTGGTGGCATGGAGAACTGAGAGCTCAGGAGACAGAACAGCTTTTTCAGTCTACGTTATTTGAAGGTTTAAAAATAACCATGTTTTAAAGGATAATGTTTGTTTATACCATCTTTTAGGCTCAGATGTTACAGCACTTCTGTCTAGTGAAAGTAGTTGAGCCACAAAGGTTGAAGTAAGCAACTTACTCCCAAGCCAAAGATAACTGGAAGAGGCTGACATTAGATGACAAATTCTTGTACCTGTTAATATATTTTCTTATTTAAAAATGGAAATGATTGCTGTACTGAACATGGCTGTGTACAGAATACAACAGAAAGGCTACAGTTTCTCAGTGCAGAAAAACAAAACCATCTCCTGTCCTTCTCTCTCATCAACTTTGTACCTTGAATAATTTTTAACCATAATTCATATTATCCTTTATTTCCTACCTTAGGCAGTGTTACCGTCTAGAAAGGACAATCATTTCTTCCCTGCTTACAAAAATGTTTTTAAATGCTGATAAGTTAGCCAGCTGTAGGCAGCCAATTAAATCATCACTAACAGGCTCAGCCAGCAGAATGCACAGTGAGCGGTTCAGTATTTCACACGTTAACTCTGAATATTTCTGTACAGTGATTAAATGTTCTTGACTTTAATAAACTCTTTGTTGTTGCAGTCTTGAGGTGTTTTGTCTTTGTAATCCTACCTGCTGCGAACTAGCATGCTAGAAGCATATGTTTGTAACTCCTGGATTTTAAGGACTTGGTAAAAATTTTAAGGACTCGGTTTGCTTGATGCAAGATAAGGCTGTTGGAAAAATGACTTTTGTGCCATACTGAGCTCATAATGAATCTGTTTTAAATGATCGACAATGTAATTAGCTCTTTATAAATGTGTGGATCTCTTCAAAGGCTGCTCTTATATTCATGCATTTTTTTTTAAATATCCCTCCCAATTATAAAGATAAGAACTGATCTTAATCTGATATTCCTGAGTCAGGCTTGCTTTGTGCTGCTGTTAACACCCAAAGGCCTTTGAAAGAAAATCCCCTAGGGCTCTAATGGACCTATAGTGTTTTTCAGTGTATTACCCAAAGCTGTTAGTTAAGAACAACATTGAGTTCAACCGCTCTGGTTGAACTGGTTTGCTGCTTAGGGCATATATGTTATCCTGGTTAGTTACTGCTTTTGTTTGCTGGTAAAATTTTACAGGCGGTCTTCACAAAGGCCAACGGTTGACACCTTCAGAACATAACCACAGGCACCAGGCAAACAAACGTTCATCTGCCTTTTGCTCCACCTTCAAACAGTTAACAAGTGATTGAGCTTATGTTTTTTTCATGAAATGATTTATTATTATTATTATTATTCCTTCTCCCTTCTATCTTACTGTCAGTGCTGAGAAACACCCGACTGTCCTCAGGCAGTCGTGGCAGTTCGTTGAACACTGCACATCAGTGCTGTGGTGCATGTGCCACCAGCACTTGGTAGAGTGCCCATCATCATCCTGATGGAGGAAGCAGCACTTCCTTATCATACAAGATAACCTGTTAATGTGAACTGGAAAAAGGGTGATGTGGAACAGTCTGTGGGACTTTTCCACTAGTTATTTTGTGATATTCCTTGGAGTCCTCTTCACCTGTAGAGTGAACCATGAACACCTCATGTTCATGGACAGCATAGCTGAAGATGTCAGGTAAATACATCCTGAAAGAGACCCAAGATGAATGGGTGACCAAATTCTTCAGCAAGACACGTAGATGCCAACCTGAAATCAAGGTAAGAATTCCTATCTCTGCTGCCAAGGAGCAGGAGAAGAAGCAAAATGTGCTGTGGAAGTAGTTGTCATTCCTGGGGTTTTGTGTTGCTGCTGGAGCCTCTGTTTTACAAGAGGTGTCACCTGCCTCATCGGTGGCAGAATCTCTACGTCTTCCCACTGCCTTTCTCTTATTCATGCTCCTCAGAGAAGGTGAGGCCCTAGTTAGGACTCCTCGCTGTCTTTCCCTATAGGCACTGCAAGGACTGGGCTGATAAGGTGCTCTTTTATTTTCTCACTCAATTCACTCTCATTATTCGTTTGTGTATTTCTGTATTTGAAATGAGTGTTGACATTTACACAGACTTGAAGGAGAATGAGAGGCAGGGAGAGGAAGAGGGTGGAAGCAGAGATGTCTTCCATGACAGAGGGTCGACGAGTAATCTTGCAGATACTAAAAGGGGAAAGGTGTGTGGAGGGCAAAAGGCAGAGTAAAGTAAGAAAGCTGGGGGACTGGTTCACGTGGGGAAGGGCAGGGGGGTTTGGTGGAAGTGCTGGCAGACTGAGTGTGTCTCTGATGCAGCAAGTGTATCTCTTCAGGCTGGTCTGTGCTTGTACACATTGGACAGGCTGCTCAGGGAAGCAGTGGAGTCCCCATCCCTGGCAGTGTTCAAGGCACAGGTAAGTGATGCACTTAGGGGACATGGTTTAGGAGGCACGTGTTGAAGGGTTTATGGTTCAACTTGATGATCTTGAAGGTCTTTTCCAACCATAATGATTCTATAATCACATCTATATCACATCTATATACAGGCACACGCACACCATATATATAATTCTGGTTCCCATAATACTGTGAGAATCAAATGGCTATTAGTATTTACCATGGTATCATTATCTGTGCAGAGAAATGCAAAGGTGGTAAAATGGGAGGAAATGCCTTGTCTTTAAAAAGAGGTTTTCCTTTCCCGTAGTGTAAAGCCTTGATAACAACAGTAAGAAATTTTAATATAATAGTATATTGAATTTGTATTTCAGTGTAGTGCAATGCTGTGTGTCTATAATGTCTGTCTCTAGTACCCTGTGAATTCCTTGAACAAGTACTGAAAATTTTGACTTGAGGCATACAAGTTCAAAGTGGAAAAGGTTCCTTCTTGTTACGTAGATTTCCTAGTCAGAGCATCATCCTAAGGGGATGTCAGTTAATGGTTGCAGCTTCCAAGGAGCATCTGCATAGAGGGGGCCTGTGAGCACCACCAAAATGGGGGGTATTTGTCTTTGTTTGTTTTCGTTTTTCCATATCCCTTTCGGTGTGGTGGAGGTCCTGATGTCATATGCAGCATTTGATGGTGGTGCTCACAGAACGGCTTAAACCTCACCAGGAAGTGGAAAAAGAAGCGGTGCAGGAAAAAGCACCAGGGCAATCAAATAGTTCTGTCACAGCATTTTTCCCCCGGCAGCTGTGTTTTGTGTAGAGTTAAAATGTATTGTAAAGGCAGCCTGTGGGTATGTTGTTTTCCTCACCACACTCACTTTGATGTCATTCTGATCTTATTTTTTCCTGGAATCCCTATTCTTATTTCTAATGACATTGGGGATGAAGGAAGAATAAATTGCTCCATCTATTTGGCGTCTTCAACCACCAGTGCTTCAGGTGGCACAGAGCCTTCTAATTCTCCTTTTTTTTTCCTTTTTTTTTTTTTTTTTTAAGAGGCAGTAATTGCAAAAATATGTGAAAACAGAGTGATGGGTTCTTTGTTTTAATAGAAAAGCATATACCGTTTTCAGTCTCTATTCTTGTCACCTCGCTTTGTTCTTGTGTGTAATCAGAAATAACAAATACTTTTGCAAGGCTTGAAGGGGAAAATGCCTCTGGATAGGGGCAGGAAGAGCAGAAAAAGGGAATCTAACACTTTACAGAGTCACAGTAGCAGCAAAGTGGGGTAGTATTCCTAAATGGTCTCCTTTTTGTAGTCAGCAGAGGTTTTACTCACAGGGCCTGGTATCATCAGTGGATGGTAAAATATAGTGGTTATTATGAACTATCTTGAGCATGTACATTTAAGGAGTCTTAAGGGAGTCATTGAAAACAGATTGCAGTTAGATTGTGTTAAAACAGATTTTTGTAACGTCTTCAGCTGATGCAGCAATTCTTTGTAATAGTGAAGCTGCTTCAAATATTGCACTGGTGCCTTCCTGTCCTCCTGAGCATCCGTGATGTGACCCTGCTGACGGGGGTGGGAAGGTTTCACTTGGGAGAGGAAAATGCAAGATCTCAGCTGCTTCTAGAGTGTCAAGCAGTGCTGTGTGTTACCTGCCTGGGCACTAACCCAGAACTGCAGGAATGCTGCTTCCAAAAGGTCATCTAAACACAGACACTGATGACTTGAGCTGGTGGGGGCATAGCCCATGGTTGGCTGAACCACGAGATGCTTAAATTCTGAATGAAAGCTCTCCATGACTAAAAGCTGTGCAGAATATAACAAAAACACCTTGAATTAATTTTCTTGCCAGAAATGTGGGTTTTATTGTTTGTTTGTTTTGTCCCATCCTTTCCAGTGATGGGGAGGTCTAGAAGATAGCAAAGCTACACAGTCATTCAGGGGAGAATAAACAGCATCCATAAACAGCAGTGCACAGAAAATAAGAGATCTGAGCCAATGTGGAGACTCTGGGGAGCTCTGGAATCAATACTTTCTTGGGTAAGTCATCCAGTTTTCTCCAACCTGTATTCCTCACAGTGACAGCAGGATAATGACACTTTCCCCATCTCGTTAGGTGCTTAGAAATTAATTGGAATATATAATAGGTAAATCAAACAGATACATACTCCACAGTGTC
Organism: Crypturellus undulatus; assembly: GCA_013389825.1. NCBI lineage: Eukaryota > Metazoa > Chordata > Aves > Tinamiformes > Tinamidae > Crypturellus > Crypturellus undulatus. The sequence goes on from VWPW01024978.1 coordinate 102,207, forward strand.
AGACTACTACTTCTGCCCTTGATCCTTCCTGAAAACAGGAGGACTGTCTTTTGCACAGTCTTTTCTTCAGTGTGTCTCCTTTCACTAGGAATCAGACTGTGAAATTAATTGTGACTAAAAGCTTTGCTCTCCCACATCTGTTAATGTAGCATCTCTCATTGATTAGAATCTGAATAACCCCATCTTGCCCCATATTTTTTTGTTTGTTTTTAAGGGGCATCTTCCTGGCACAGTCGTATAGGAACAGCTTTATAGCTGATAAGATTTGAGGTAATTTGAGAAATTTTCTGCTCTTAACAGACCGTTCACAAATGGTTTCCCCTAGCTGGTGTGGCAGTGTTCTGTGTCAGTGTCGCAGTATAGGGACAGCATTTGGTTTTGCCTTGTGTTTTTTTTGGTTTGTTTTTAATTCTTCCAGTAAATACTGGATTTTTTTTTCCTTATTTTGTGATGTCAAGTGCACTCGCTCTGTTCAGTAAGCCGCCTGTCACCTTTCTAAAGCCATGTCCTTGTCAACTGGTGCATCAGGGAAGGCTTTCTGACGAAAGCACAACAGGTCACATAGCAGCTGCTATTCCCTGAGGGTGGTAACTTCCATTTCAGCTTATACTTGGGCTCTTTCTTTTTTGTGAGTGGCCGTTCCTGCTGAGAGCACTTGTGTGGATAACGGTTCCACATCTGATGCTTCAGCTTTGGTTGTGCAGTGACTGATTTAGATACTAAATTTTCTGACCTAGAAGAGGTGAAGGGCAAGACAGCTGATGCTATAATGATCCTCTGGTTCATTCCCCAGCTTTGCGGGTGAGGACTACAGCGTGTATGGGAGGAAGTTCTTTCTTTAAAGGAATGATTCAGCGGAGCTCTCTGACCGGATGATGCCAAGGCAGCATTACACTGAAGTTATTTCAGTTTCTTTTCCTGAAAATACAGGAACAATGCAGAATGGTAGAGAAAGAATGAGATCATTTTAGAAAAGGAATAAATGCCAGAAGGTGGCTATCAGGAGTGTTGTACTTATTGAGATCCTGAGTGGGCAGAAAAATGTGGTTATATACTTAGGAGGTGTTTTGTGAGGCTAGTCTACACATTTCAGTACTTCAAGGCTTGCCACCTACAGATTGGGGTCATATTGCGTTTTTCTTTTCCAGGTTACAGGCAAAAAGTCCCAGACAAAGCACTGAACAGGATCTTACTCTGGAGAAGATAGGTCTTATTTGGCTTCAAACTTGGCAGGATCTGATGGACACTATTTTGAAATGGGGATCAAGAGACTCTGTATTACGGTCCTGGCTATGCCCCCCTTCTGTCATTGGCCTTGAGGATTTTTCACTGTCTGAACATTTTCCTTCCAGGTCTGTAAACTCTGTGGCACAGAATTCGTTTTTAACTTGCCTCACATAAGAAGCACCAGACCTTAGGGCTGTAATTTCAGCTGGACCTGGGAATCTGGGTCCTGCCTTAGTGGAATAAAAAATGGGAATGAAAAGATTTTCCTTTGTTTTCATTAATGAATATTAAAGTTCTGTATATACAAAAAAAGAAAGCTTATCTGAAATACAGTAAAGCAAGATGATTAGTTTTTCAGCTGAAGCAAGCAGTAACCAAAAGACACATTGTCAGGTCGTTTTATCAGGCTCCAAGTTTTCTACTTAAACCTCCAGCTTAATGGGTACCTGATTCTAATTTAATACACTGCAACGAGTAGGTCTTTTCTTCAGTGAGGATACATAGCCCGAAGGGTAGCTTAAATATGTACGTTTTTTCCAGTTTAGCATTATATGGAGTGTAAATAGCTTTGTAGGTATATAACTGAGAACTATGAGTTCCAAGGATGATTTTCTCCATATACATTCTCCATATACATTATTTCTATAATAAGCTAGAAAACCCCATTTAAGACTTATAAACCAACATAAATTATCACACTCTCAGTTCAGTCTTAGATCTCCGTTACACTTGTATACGAAAGTACCAAGTTCTCCCTAGTATAAGAAAGTCATGGATCTACTGGAGCAAGTCCAGTGCAGGGCTGCAAATATGGTTAAGAGACTGGAACATCTGTCCTGAGGATAGTCTGAGAGAGGTAGGATTGGTCACTCTTCTACATAGAAGAGAAGTCTTGGCAAAAGTCTTATCAATGTGTGCTTCTGTGTATGTATGACTGTATGGAATAAAGAAGATGGAGCCTGATTCTTCCCAGTGATGCTCAGTGATAGGACAAGAGGCAATGAGTGCAAACTGAAATACAGGAAATTCCATTTAAACCTAAGAAAAAGGTGTTTTTTTTTTTTTTTTTTTTTCCCCTTTGAGGATATTTGTACACTAGCTTGGACTAGTTGCTCAGGAATTATGGAGTCTCTCTCCTTAGCGAAATCAAAAGCCACCTGGACATAATCCTGGGCAGTACTGACCCTGTGTGAGCAGGAGAATTGGATCAGAAGATTTCCAGATGTCCCTGCTAATTTCAACTGTTCTGTCATTCTGTGAAAAGGCTGTGAGCCTGTGTGAAAACATAGCTCTTATGTTTTCCCATTATTTCCTTATTTTACATAGTCCATGTTAAATGATTAGGCATGTATCTGCTGATTGTCTGCAACAAGAGTTTTACATTTGATCTTTCCTTTTGTTCGGTCATAAGAATTGCTGTCTTTGTTTCTTAGATTTTTTTTCCACATTCATTTCTGGTGCATTACTGTTGTAAATTGACATTTTCAGGCATGTTGGTACTAAAACGAAAGCAGGTGTGGAGGTAGAGTTATCAACTATGCTGCTTTTTGCAACTGCGTAGTGTTGACCTTGGACTAGAATCCCTGTGAAGCTTGTCTGAGGCCTGGTGAAATCACTTGGTAAGTTCTAGTCAAGTACTTGAGCAATGTTCTTTATGCATGCAGTGGGTGCAGAAAAGGGAACCTAGGAGCACTGCAGCTAGTGCCTTACAAACATGGATTTTGGGCAGTAACCCTGCTAGATTGGAGTTGCCAAGTTTATGTATGTTCTGATCCTATAGGCAAGAGGATCTACAGGATCTTTTGGAAAACTATGGAGTAATATATCCTTTCCCATTTGTCTTGCCAGGCAAGCAGATAGAGATTGTCAGTTTTAGACGTACGTTGTGACAGCTGGATCACAGTTTAGTATTTCGAGGTGTCTCTCATGGTGGTGTCTTATAAGCAGTGTCCCAGATCTAGCCAGTGTCCCTCTTGTCTCTAGCCATTACTCCAAGAAGAGCACAGATATCCTGTAACCCTTGTTATACCTGCCAGTCGACCGTGGAGATCTTGGCTCACTCCTGGCATTTCAAAGGACACTGAATGCCCTTTTTTTTTTTAGCCAGCGTGAACCAAAGACCATATACCTACTTTAGGATGTGCTGACTCCCTAGTTGTTAGCCTCTGCTGACTGTGCTAATAGATTTCCATTGACCATAGTGGAAATTTAGACACAGGTGTTTGTGAAGCTGAATTCCCCATAGCACTTGTGGTTTTAGTGCTGGCAATTTCCTTACAAGGATTGAACAAAAGGAATCCCTGGGTGGATCTTACACTCCCAGTGCTGGGAGACTGGAGGTCTGTATCATTTTGAGGTCCTCTTTCTCTTACCTGCACCCCTTCCAACCTTCACCATTCTGTGATTCTTTCCAAGCCCCCAGGCCATCGTCACTAGACCATCTCCTATAACAGGAGGTCACAGTCAGTGCCACACGAGCATTAAGGTCCCGGGTAGTGGGCAAGTTAACAGGCTCAAAGAGACTGCATGAAATGTCTCACTCGGTATGAATGGCTAATAATACCATGTCCCAAATCCTGTTCAGTACTAGGGACTAAACATCTGTGAAATTTTATTGGAGACCATGATGTTGTCTAGAGGGCCTCAAATAACTGAGAACAGGCTAAATAGCACTCTGGGGTGAGCCCCTTATAGTCTTCTCTTCTTGACTAAGCAGGGTATGTAAATTTGTGAGCGGTGGAATTAGCCTGGGATGTGGATTAAGTGTTCATTCAGTTCCCATGTAGGCTTTAATTTGTTAATATGGTCCCACACTTGTTTTCTGAGAGAAGTTCGGCAGTCTTCAGAAAAGGGTTAATCTCGTCCTGTTCTCATCTGGCTGTTAATCTTGAAAAGGTCTTTGTCTCCATGCACCCAGGTTCTTCTGGAAAACATCAGAGCTTCACCCAAAATAAAGTATTAGGACTATGAACCCATCACCAAACACTGCAATATGTTTCACACCTACAAATGCTGGTAAACAGAGCTAGAACCGTGTGGGCAAGAAGTCTTCCTGATGATGTCCGAACTATAAAACCTGCATGTTACTTTTCCTTGGATTTAGCACCAATGCTAAATGCTGCAGCAGAGGGCACCAGGTTTTTGGAACTGCCATCTTCTGGGAAACTGGAGCAGAGTCAAATGTATTTCACAGTAGGCACATTAAGGAAGCTTAAATCACAGCTCAGATAATCACATTGCCCTAGGAGATCAACAAGCTGTTCTATTACGCCCTGCTTTGGTCTCTCAATCATCGTGTGGTATCCAGCTGCCTCAAGTGCGCTTGGCTTCAAGTGTGCTTGCTGTGATCGCTCTTCTTTACCTGCTCTCAGGTGTTTTGTGAAGCTTAGAATAACAAATGTGTTCAGATATGGGTAGTGGAAAGATGCCAGGTGAGGCATAAATTATTTACTTTTATGAGCTAGAGATTTGCTTGAATTATGTGAAGTTATAAATGGGTTTGTACTGATGTTGTGCTTTTTGAATGTCTCTCAAGGCTTTTATTGATTATTTCCCTCCTATTTGTTTAATTCCTTATAATCCAATATGATTGAGGGAGGGAAGGTGGCTGCTTTATTTTTGATTTGGGTTTTCAGTTGAAATAAATTAAGAAATGAGCTTTACTTGAAAAGCATTTGGAATCATTACAATGAATTTCTGCTGGCACAGTACAGGAAGGACTTGATCCCAGTGCTCCATGAATATGGTGCCAGCTGTTTGCCATTTCATATGTACGAACAGTTTATCCAGTCTTCTTGAAATCCCATATATCTAGCATCAGGGATCCAAGTGTTTCTTATGTCATCTGTTGCATCCATCTGTGTTACCTATTTTCGACCTTTTGCATTGGTAAGCTATTATGAGCAAGGACCTCGTCATGAGACTTGTAAAATAATTGTCACCATAAGTCTGGATTCTCTGAGCACTCCCATAATAAAAATAATTACAGAAAGAATCATCATGACAAGTCTAACTGAAAAGGCAGAAGTACAACAAAGTATGAAGAGACACTAGATATCTGCAAAGAAGATAGGATCTGAAGCAAATATTTTCTTGTTCACAGAGATAACATACACTACTTCTCCACTTCTGCCTAGAAATATGAGGAAAAAATTAGTTTTTTTTATTTTTGCTAAATCAAACTGTGGAGAACTATAAAACAGTACCATTGCTCTTAATTAAGATTGTGTTTGTGAAATCCTTAAGCATGCCTGTTGGACTGTGTCCAATACCTTATTTTGGAGAAGGAAATACTATATTCAGACCTCTCTTCACCCCTTTCCAACATGTCAGATAGTGTCAGAAAGAAATGCCTTGTCTGAAACAAACTTCAGTTAGAAAATGTTATTGTCAAGATGGCAATAACCTGTTCCTTTGAGCTTCTAAGTCGGCACCAAAATCAAATAGCCAAGACAGGTCTGTGAGAGGATAGACCTGAGTGTTTTTTGAGTGATTCATGGCCTTTTTGAAGGAAATCTTAAAATATATCAATTCCTACCTCATTCATGGCAGATCTCTTCCCGCTTCATGGCAGACCTCTTTTCCTACAGAAAAGCTGCTTATGATCAGATCTCTCTTGATTTTGAATCTATTAATCTTCATGTCAGGATTCACTCAAGATGTTTTTGAAAAGTGGAAAACAAAACAAACCATGCAAGGATTTAAAAGAAAGCTGTCTTCATGGACGTTTGTCTCACACAAGGAGATTGCAAGCACTAATTCCAGTGCTTGCAAGGGTTAAGTTGTAGGTCAGGTTTTCCCTTGTGAGCTGTCTAGAGACAGCTCCAAAAAGTATCTACACGTTTCTAGAGACAATTTCTGTTTTTCTGTCCCCTTCTCTATTGCCAGAATTTAGAACTGAGACTCCTGACTTTTAAGGAAATGTGCATTATTAAAGCAGCATCTTGCCAGGTACGTGGCTCAAGTATTAATTAAATGATTTCTGCTGAGATGATCTTCACTTTGCAGGGCTATTTATTTTATAACTTCTTGACAGCCTAGCCAAAGATTGAATTTTATTGCCCTGGGATTAAGAACTTGAGTCTCCAAAACTCTAACCAGGAGTGGCAGAAAACCAGTAAAAAGGGAGCACTGGCTAACATTATCCCCACATCTCGCAGAGACATCCATCCTAACTCCTCTACCATTGACTAACTCAGCATGTGAGCGTGGAAGGCATTTAAATAAACTATGTGGTAATCATCTCATAAACCATATCATATGTAACATCAATATGTTGCTTCACTATCAGAACTTTAACATGTACATTTCATTCCCTTTTTGTCCTGTCTTTTCACCCCTTTCTTTTGCTTTCTTGCCAGAGGAAAACGTTTGTAAAGGAGTAAAAATACGAAAGCAGAATAAAAATCTTTGGGTTTTGTTTGAAAAATGAAAGCAAAAGTTAAGAAAGAATATGGAGAAGTATTAGCAAATGATTCTAATAATAATAATACCATAAGGACAAATTGGCATTATTACAACCCCATCTGTTAAAAGGCACTTTCAGAAAAGACATCATAGAGTTGTAATAGATAATTTTATGAAAACATCTTTTCATGCTCAGTAGCAGTCAAAAAGCAATTGAATGTTAGGAATAATTAGAAAAGGAATAAAAAAAGAAAATTCTTCTGATACTGTAGGTGTGCATATGCATTCATATGCTGAATGGTCATCTCATCCCAAAGAGGATATAGTAGAACTAGAAAATATGAAGAAAAGTAAAAGGATGAGGAAGAGCAGGAAGTAGCTCCCAGCACAGGATTAAGGGCTGGACCAGGAAGCCTCAGTGAATAAACAGATGGATGAAGAAGGATATGAAAGAAATCTCTAAAATCTTCAATAATGTGGGGAAAGAAATGAACAGGAAAGGATTGTTTCTTCTCTTAATAAACACATAGTATCAAAAGAAAACAATTTGGACAAATTTGTCTGTGTGAAGCTAATAAAATGAGATACTTTTTGTAGTGCTTAGCTAAAGTATGGACTCCTTGTAATGTTTTGTGGATACTAAAAAGCAGTTAGAGAAATGCATGATAGAAAAATACATCAAGGTCAGTTAAGCACAATATTACCTGCAGTTTTTCAGTTTCCTGAACCCACAAGTCATTTGAGAATACGCCGGAGACGTAAGTATATTTTAACTTTTTACTTCATCCTTCCATAGATTTCTGCCATGACCACTGTTCAGGATGTGATGCAGTACGGCTGACCTTGTGTAGATGGTCATATGTTTGAAAGTATAATGGATAAGCACTTTACTGTCCCTTTTCATTGCAAACACACTGTTAAAAAAGACACGAGACAAATGAGTGTTTGTCACAAGAAAATAAAATGAACAGAAAAACAGAACAGAAAAACAAATTATTTGCACAGAAGGCAGATTTCTTGAGGAAGAAGATCCCTTTTTTTTGTCTGCTTGTGATGAATACTGTATTATAATACTGTTAAAATACAGATTGTTCAATATATAATGCAGAAAATTTCCATCTTGAAAAGTATTCAAGCACAAATATAGCTCCAAAGTATATAAGTACAAATAAAATAGAGTTAAGCAGTAATTAGGAAAGCCATGCCTCTTCCAAGGCCATGGGATGTAGTTGGCTAGTAGGGAAATGGAGAGTTTCCTGTTTAAAAAATATAATCTGACCATTTTAAGAAAATCGTATGCTGTAGAAACAGTTCAATTGTGGTTTAGTCTTAGGCAAAATAGGGAAGAATTTAATTTATACAGGATAGAAAATTGATGATATCTGTAACAGAGTGAAACTGAGGAGACTGAGCCCTGGGAGTTATTTTAGGTTTTGACTATGACAAATGAAGCAAATAATAATAATAATAATAAAAAAAAAAAACTATGGTCTTATCTAGTGCAGGGAAGGAGAAGTCTGGATAAGAGACTTTTTTTTTCTTTTTCTTTCTTTTTTGGCTGGAGACCTGTGTATTCAAACTGAGAAGAAAGAACATCTTGATGTGACAGGATTTTGTGCGAAGAATCTGTACAAGGTTGAAAATGCTGAAAAATTAGACAGCATGGGGATTAATTGAAGTCTGAGCAGGAAAGTTCTCTCTTGAAGATGAGAGCGGTTGAAGCCGCCTTTGAACTGATGTCAGTGGGACACTGTGATTAAATACATCTTGTTTTTAAAGCACTGCCAGTCCCTGTGGAGCCGTGATTAGGAACCCAGATCAATTATATGTCGGTATGAGTTTGAAGCTCCTTTTTTTCTGCAGTTGTCCACATTGAAAGGCTTTGGAATGAGACGGTAAAAAACAGGAGCTCCAGGTTACTGACCTAGAAGAGCTGTTAGTTTTGCTTGGGTAAGAAGAGCCCCATGGACACATATTTCTTCATCTGAGTTCCTTCGGGATGGACCAACTGTCTTCCTTGTCTTCCTTTTCTTCCTTTTCCCCCCATAGCTGCAATGAGCAACTACTGACCTGCTGAGGTTGACGTCTGAGCCTGGTGCTTTCCATGGCTTCAAGCTGTTCTGAGGTGCTTCTGGAGCTGAACGCAGTTGTAAATGCTTCAAGTTCCCCTGCCTGTAGTGGATTGCTTTCATAGCACTCTGCTATCGTGTGTGTTGACAATAAAATAACATTTCAAGCCTCTGACGCAAAAGAATCACGAAGGAGCAGCACTGGATGCAGAAAAATGCTTTCACTGTTTCACAGTTGGGTCATAGTTAGGGAAAGGGAAATTTCAGGAGGAATCTGAGGGTTTGAAATGGCTTTTAAGAACAATTAGGCTGCCTGTGATGCTGATACTGCTCACCAAGTAAGACAGGGCTTTGATGGATCTCTCACTTGTTCTCTTTGACCTTAAAAGTTTGTGCCTTAGGACGAGCGTAATAGTATCCCTGTTTTTCTAGCGTTAAACAACTTAAAAACTTAAATATGGACCTTAGGAGCAGGTGAATTCTCAGTCAGTGACAGATTCACTTTGATGGGAGGAGGTATAATAACCCTCGAGCATCTCAGACATTGCGCAGAGACATGCCCGTTGCACTAGCTGCCCACTAGTTTCAAAACTCTTCCAGGAATAAAAGAGCCAAAGTAAGTGCCCTTTTTAAGCTGCACACCAGAAACTGAACTCCTTTTTTTGAGCTCTGCTTATTTCTATGGACTGTTCTGTGATTTCCTTATGTTTTTGGGTGGGGTGACTAAGAGAAAACCCAACATTAGTCTGGAAGCTAGAGTAGGATGACCAGAAACACCCCTTGAGGCATGGTCAGTCAGACAGCTGGAGCTAACAGTGAAGAGAAAAAGAGGGAAAATCCCGCCTTGAAATGTGTTTACTTTATTCTTAGTCCATAGGGTTCTATCAACTGTGTGTGACCTCATGTTATCGTACACTGCAGAAAAGACACTGTGAACATTAGCTGGTGAAAGATCTTATAGCGTTTATGAACATAAAGGTCTTTGAAAAGCTACTTTATGTATGTAACACAGTCTATAGTCTACATACTAGTGATGCAAGGCACTCATACAGTTTAGACCGACTTTGCAAAAGCTCAGCATATGCTGCTTTTGTTCTGTTCCGTCGTCCTTCCATGTAGTGACTTCCCATGAAAGCAAAATCTGGCTGTGCTGGACAAGTGAAACTTTGAAGGTGTTGCGTTTTCTGTCTTTCCCTATAGAGCTTCTATAGGTGAATTTTTATATGTTTGCTTTCTTCAGCTTTATCTATGCATGAGTCCCGATGCAAATATTCTGTTGAATTTTCTGTTTCTCAATTTTTTTCCCCATAGTTTGAAACTTCATCAGAACTATTAGGTTTTCATTATGCAAGAATTTTTGCCTGTTAGGTGATGTTTTCAGAGCTGTTTTCTCAACCGGTAGAGCTATCTTTCTCAGCAGACTAACCATAGTGTATGGTAATAATATTTGCTAAAGAATTGCAGCATCAAATAGCAGTGCATGAGGGTCTGCTCTAGAAAGAACAGTTTTCCCCCCAAAAGTTCTTTAGTGCTTGTTCTGGGCTCCTATTTTAAGCCAGATGGTGTTGCCTCCAAGAAACTGTCAGCTTGTAAAGAAGACCTCAGTCAAAAGGGGATTACTGGGTATAGGTCATGTGCTCAGAGACACATGAAAAATGATGCACCACTTTCCATGGGAATGATTTAGAGGTTCAGTGCAGTGGCCAAAGTAAAAAGCCTAATTTAATTCTGTTTCTTCCTAAAGGATGAGGAGGGGACCTCTGTGCTGTGGCTGAGGACGCAGAGTTCAAACTTTGCTCATGGTGACTTTCTGTGAGAGGAGGTTAGAAAGGAAACATGAACAAGTAATTACAGGCTTCAATGTACATGAGTAAGAAACATATGTTAGGAGTGAAAGCGTACTTAAGCTAAAGGATGGTAAGGTCAGGTATAGAGGTGCTTTTCCTAGCTCTGTCAGTGTCCTGTTGTTTGAGTTGAGGTTAATCTAGGTCCCATGTTATACAGAAAATCAGATTAAGTGGTTGCAAAAATGAAAGAAAAGCTTTGAAATTTCTCAGGAGTCATGTGTGTGTCGTATGGGCCCCGCTAGTTAAAAACATGTTCTTCAACGTGACATTTTCTCTAGCAGCAGAACTAATTTAAGGAGATCTTTCCTTTCTCCCAAAGCCTCACTGCATGATACTGTGCTGCCCTTAGGCTGAGCTAGATTTTGTGGGGTAGTCCTGTCAAAGCACAAATGAAATGATTTGAGCTAGCAATAAAACCAGCGAAAAACCCAGACCTCTCTTAAATAAAGAAATGGCAAGAGCAGAATGGATAAAGAAATGGGAGGAGAGCAGGGCGTAACTCAGAAATGTGATGTTCACATTTAAGGGTCCATATGGAGGAAAGGAAGATGTGTCTTGTCAGCATTTGAACGTATGGAAATCATGATGAGAGAATGGGTGTAACTGCTGAGCGGGACTCGGAGGAAAGGGACACCCTCGTGCTCCCCTTCCCAGCTCCTGAGGAACATCCCTCTGCTTTGAAAGCTCGTAGCTATTTCCAGTCCCACGAGGCTTCTTAGCAATAAGAGCGATGCTGCAGATTAGAACCCAGGAGCTTTTCTGATGCAGCAGCCTGCAAACATCTGCTGTCCGTCCTGCCCGGTCCCCAAGGAGCAAAACTGCTGCCGTTCTCCGTTTGTGCAGGCAGCAGCGCGGCGCCTCCCTCCTCTGGATGGAGCTGAGCTCTTTCCGAATAGGTCCAGCCCTTTCCCTGTCATCCTGCTGCCTCCTAAGGACTTTCTGGCAATGGGTTAATTGCCGTGCAGAAATCTCATCGTGGGCTGAAGGTGGTTTAGAAGATTGGCTCCCGTTCAGCTTGATACCTGGTCATTTAATTTTAATATTTAAATAATCCGCTGGGAGAACTCAAAGGCATGGAGTCCTTTAATGAGATGGATTAAACTTCTTTGAAACAAGAGGTTTAATAGCCATTAAAAGCTGTTAGGCTTCTGTATTTGCTTCACACGTGCCAGCAAAGCCATGGATGAGATGGCTCTGGGGTTTGAACAGGGTCGGCTAAAGCAGTTTCCTAGGAGAGATGCACATGTGAAAGAAAAGTAAGAAAAACTTTGCAGAATCAGTCACCAAGAAGGAGAAAAAAAAAAGCCATAAAAAATGGGCATCCAAGAGAAGACAGTGAAAACAGCTGTTAAATTCTGACTGAAGAAGGTTTGCAGCAAACAGCCGTGCTACGCTTCAGTTTCTCTGCTGTGGAAGGAAGAGGGTTTTGATGTGTCTTTTGTGAATTGGGAGCAATAAAACAGCCAGAACAAAAGCAAATGGCAATAAAAACAAATATAAATCAACAACAGCAGCAAACAAAGAAGTTTTATTCCAGCATTGTCGTCTTTCTTGGCTAAGGATAGGAGAAAATGTTGTCCACGATCCAAAGTTTGGCCAAGCTGAAAATGAGGCATGGTCTGGGAGCTCGGTTCTGATGTGTGTAGTGCTGTTACTTGATGATTCTCTTGGTGACTTCCCAAGATGAAAAATTCATGGAAAGTTCTATAATTTCTCATCTTGGTTGGCTGTATTGGAACAACTGGGATTTGGGGTGAATACAGTGAATATGGTCCTTTTCTTTCTTCTAAGCTGAAGCTGAATGCAAAGAGGATCCTCTTAACACCCACAATAGCGCACTCTAACAACTCAGTCTTCGACCAGTGGAAGAATTGAAGAACTGAGGAGTTTGGTTTGATATGGGATAGTCTCATAAATGCATCTTCTTGTGCTTGATATGATGCAAATAATCACAGAGTTTTTTTTATTATTATTTTAATTTGTCTTTTTTTTCTGAAAATAGGGAGCTCATAACATCTGGTGCAGATTCTGTCGTTAGTGATTATTGCTCCCATGCTGGAGATCTTTCTAATCAGTTGAGATATTAATAAAGTCTCCCTTCTTGGCTTCCATGTGTGACTGCAAAGCTGAAAGGGAAGGGTTGGGTAACAGTGTGTTCTAGTTAAACTATAAAACATGAATTCGTGTTTTTGAAATCTTTTCAGTCCCCAACAGTTGGTTGAAATTGGCTGGTAATTTCAACAGTTACACTGGGAAGGATGGGCAGACAGTTGGTAAATGGTAACATATTTCTCCCAACTTCAGCATAAGGCCACTAAAAATAGTGTTCCTAGCTTTTAGATCTGTTAAATAGAATTGTATTAGCCAGCCTCTTCCCTACAAATACCCAAATAGAGCCTATTAACTTAACTATTAGATTTTGTAAAATTCCAAGTTATGAATCCAATTTGGTGAGTGCTGGAAAAGTGCTATTTTTATCATTTAGGATCTAGAAAGAAAGCCTTCATCTTTACTATGAAGTGTTAGTCTCCTCATCTACACTGAACAAACTGACTAGTCTTGTACCTTTTATTAATGTTAGATTTAAAATCACGACCATTTTGCTTACGTGGCTATTTCACCTTCTGAGGATGCCCCTTTAGCTGTCCTTAAGTGCTGTTTTGAGGAGAATAGGGCCAGTTTAGCCAGCAGTTCCACAGTTACAAGCACAAAATATCTGTTATTGACAGAACCAAGAATGCTGGATCTACCCCTGTGTGTTCTGGCCTGCAGTTCATTGCCAGCATCTTGCATCTTTGAAATGAAGGTTTCAAAACCCTCTATGCAGCTTGAAGACCCCTCAGTTTTATAGCCAGCCCAAACAAGCCAAAGAGCTCCACTTTGCTGGGATTACAGCAAAGTTCAATCAAGGTGTAACAGCTGTAACAGCTCAAACCAGCTTTGCAAATCTGACTCTGAGCATTCCCGTAAATTTCTCTTTCCAAAGCCTCGATGGTTTCTGATTTCATGCATCTCACAGAGGACCAATTTCCCCCAAGATTCAACATCTGCAAGGTGGCTGGGCAGCTGTGTGCAATACAGGGAGGCAGAGAGTGATCTTTGCGGCTAAGGCAGGGATCCAGCTAAGGGATCCAGCCAGTTCTTCTCCCTGAGAAGCGATGGAAAAGCTCCGTAATGGAGCAGACGTTCCCCGCGCTGTACAGATGTCACATTAATGCCTTACCCAGGTGTGCAATGGGAGCTAATTGAGGCAATCGAGCAGAGGATCGGTGCGCGGCACAAGATGTCAGTCCTGCTCGGAGAACCCAGGTGTTCGGAGGGAGCTAATTAGATCAGGGAGCGAAGGCGAGACGAGGCTTTGACAGGGGAGGCAGGAGGGAAAAAAACAAAAGAATAATTAAATTAAAGGGTCTGGTGCAGCCGGGAGTGGTGATAGTGCGGAGGAAAGCGCTCAGCGCGGGGTTCGGTGACAGCCCCGCAGTGACACGCGGGACTGCTCCCTGCTGCCGCCAGAGCTTCCCCTTTGGAGCAGCGGAGCCTCTGCTTGTCAGGGAGCAGCTGAGGAGGGGACGGACACGGTGGGGAGGGCTGGGGGTGCACGTGTTCATTCCTGGTCCAGTTCCTGCTGATTGCGCTGTGATCCTGCCCACTCCCAGCTGAAATCCCTTATGAGAAGACATTGCGGCAGCAATGACCGTACTACCATTCTGTTAGAGGCAGGTCTCTGTTCTCTACACCCCAGTTTTGAGGGTATTTCAGCCGTTTTGACGGCTGGTCAGAGGTGCCGCTACAGTGTGGACCTTTGTCGGTAATGGATGTGAGGTGCTGGGCACACCAAGGGCTGGACCCTTCCCTCCTCCAGAGCCAACTTTGGGACACGTGGAGGACACTCTTTACCTCTCTGTCTCTCACTCATGATTACAAGAGTATCCAAAGCCCTAACAAGGATAAGGCATCTCAGTCTGGGACTTGGCAGGGTAAAGTGAGATAAAGCCTGAGCCAGGCTCCTGTATCTGCTCCTATTTCGGTAAATCACAAAGCTTTGCTGCATCAGAGTATCACTGCTCTAGGGAAATGTAACATCTGCCTGGAGAACCTTGTTTACAGTCCACGGGTCAACCATTGTAGACTGTTTTCAGATTGTCAGTTTTGTACATATTAAGCTAATTCAATGCTTTTTCTTACTGTCATTACAAAAAAGTGCTGTGGAAATGATGTTAATTCTGGATTTCGTGTGGGATTTGGCTTGTTTTGCTCCCACCTATCTGTATTACCAACCTTCAGGACTGGAGTCTGGGAGATAAAGACCGATGTTTTTATCAAGCCACCTTTTTGGCATCCAGCTTTGGGCAGGCAAGTTGATGAAAACACATGTGCTGTATTCTGTTCACATCTTTCAGAGGCATAGAGCAAGGTCTGAAGTAATCAAATAATAACTATCCTGCGATACCCTGGCAAAAGTTAAGTGTTTTAGATCTCCATGAGGTGCCTCTTGTGCAGCTCTTTTATCTTGGAATCAAAAAAAAATCCAGAAGACAGGGGAAGGAATACTTTATTTCTCTGAATAATGGTTTGTTTTTAAAAGAGACTCTGTGTATTATGGGTCAGTCTTCCTGAACAGAGGCCAGAAGTGATGTCTGCCACCTAAATGCTAAGGAAAGTATTCAGCTTCTCATTCATTTTAGACATCTGATATCGTAGGCTTGGAAATACTCCGGGCTTGGTACTTGTAGTTTCATAGAAGACCCTGAAGGTGAATTTTGTGGTGTTTTGTACATGAATGACCTTTAGATGCTAGGATTTCTAAACTGCCTTCTAATTCTTCGCTGCTCAGGGAGACATGAAATTGTTTCAGCTGCTTCCAGGGTGTTAGAAACTGAGTATATGTTTAGTTCACAGTAATTTTAATAGCAAGGTGTCTCAGGTCTTTAGCTGACGCTTCGGATTTCCGTTTTCGCCTTGTAATTTCCTCTTAGCCTCATTTACAGTCTGTAAAAATGTCCGTAAAATCAAAATTACGTTAGCGCCTTAGTTTTAAGAGATCATTTATGTACATTAACTCAGGGAATAAAAAAAAAAAAAAAAGGAAAGAATAAAAGAGAGACGCTTTAGCATTGAGCGAGGGCCTGACTGTGTGCAATGACACCGAACCGGGTCCTCCCCGAGGTTTGCTGCCCCCGGGCAGAACGGGCACAGACAGACACTGGCCGAAGGGCTGCCCTGGGAGTAGTTAGGGGCCGGTTTAAGAAGCCGGTTTAAGAAGTTCCCCATTGACCCTTGAGCTGTGTTGACACAACTGTGAATGGGGTTATGGTATAAACCAGGTCACTGAAATGAGATGGGTTAAACCAAACAGCAGAACCTTTTTCTTTTTTTTTTTAATCATTTTTTTGTAAACCTGCCATTTCACTGTTTTGGCTTGCAGAGCAGCGCTGTGAGCTCCATCCATTGGACTGTGTAGGGGCAGGGAGGCACAAGGATAGGAAAATGGCTGGGAACAGCAGGAAAGTCTTTACAGCAGGGAGGTGAATAAATGTGTGCAGTTTTATTCCTTGCTGTGCTGTTTGCCGTCTTTATAGGCAAGGTAGAGGTGGGTACATGGGAAGAAGCCAATTCTCCTTTCTCGGGGGGAAAAGGAAGGGTTGTGACCCCAAGTTAGGAAGGAAGAGTCAGCACAGGAATACTGTAGACGGCATGAATTTTCCTGGTACATATGATGGATTCCTTTTTAATGCCCCCAACACTTTGTAATTTGAACTGCTGCCTGCTATTTATTTTGCTTTAATCTGTATCACTTCTCTGTACTTTTTATCTTCCATCTCCCTGCACCTCAAGTTTTGTATCGCTAGCTGGGCTCTTGTAATATTAGGAAGTCTTTTCAGGACAGTACGGAGTGAGTTTGTGGGGAAGGGACAGTTCAATAAATTATATATGCAATTTGTAACTGTCAGAGTAAAGAATTCAAATTACTTAAGGAAATAAAGCAAATGTCCACATTTACATTCCATACTGGGAACTTATATATAAAAACGAACTAAAGCCTTTATCTAAACTGTCAATGTTATAGATGGTGCCTGTATATATGTAAAGATTTGCATAGCTTTTATCAAAATGATATACTTAGCTGATTTAAGATTCCAACTTTTTATTTAGGAAGAGGAAAAGATAGCATTTTAAATGAGTATGAATTTATTCAGGACAGTCTATCAATTTGTCTTTGCATTGGTTCGCTTTGGACACTGGGGCCCTTTCTGTGGTTCCTCGCTCAGGATATGCAGTCTGTGAGAAGGATGCCGAGACTTGTCTTTTCATCTTGGTTTTCAGACCCCATCTCATAAAGTGACACGCTCCCATGATCTTTTGGTGCCAGAAGTAACTTCACTTGATGTTTCACATGATGAACGTCTTGCTGAAGGTTAACTTGAGAATACAGAGCTAGACCAAGGAGGGTTTTTGTGAAGCTACTCATCAAGTTCAGGGTCGCTTCTACTTCATATCTCCTTGAGATGAGCTGTGAGCTACCAGTCATTGTGTGTTGCTTGACCATGCCCCATAGACCATATAAATCTACTGCAGTTCTCCCAAAGTGCAAGTTCATTGCAGTGTAACTCAGTCTGTCAGAGCTGCCTTTCCCTGTACTGGTGTTGAGTAGCTGTACGTCTACACAGATGAGGGAGCGAGCCAACTGAAAGCTGATCTTGTCCTTTATAGAATTAGATTCCTTAGAGCCAAAGGTACTGAACTGATTTACTGAGCAAGACCAGGAACACGAGGGCTGATGCAGTGGGCAGGGTGTCTGACTGTGACAGTCCCAATTTAGATCAGTTTAACCCACTGTGGAGCAACTCTTTTGAACCTTCTAAAGCAGTTGACAGTGGATTTTTGCACTGCAAGTGAGCAGCTCTGTCCCTGGTGTCCAGCATATGGTGAGATGCATAACAACCTTAACAAGGGAGATGAATATTAAGGAGTATTCCATCTAGTGCACTAAAACATAATAGGAGTGGAAGGACGTTTAGGTTGAATAAATTCATATGGAAGAGAATGAATTCTGTCAAGGTGTTTAAGCACATCATAAGCATACCAAAGAAGATGGTAAATTCAGTGGAATTTTTATTTGAAAACTGGATGTCTTTCTTGACCTGCAAGCTATTGGGCTTGATAGTGTTCAGTTAGGAATAAAGAATAATTCTCTCTACCACAATGGGTGAAATCTGTGGCCCCTGTGAAACAGAAGCTCCTACTTTAAGAGGACTGCAATCCATTCTTTTTTTGAGATCTATGGATCTCTGCTGGTAGGTGTTTTAAGGATGCCATTTGCTGTTTGTTAGCGAGTGTGTGACAGGAAATCCTGAACATCCCACATGTTAAAATGGTTTGAGTTGCATTAATCTCTCAAAAAATATACAGCCTTTGAACATGTTCCCCACAGTGCCAACAGTAACAACGTGAGAAGTCATCTGAGCATTTCCAGACTGATGGAGCCCTAAAAATTGGGTTATAGCACATGTAACCATAGTTATAGCTTGTATTGCATATGTTAAGTCTCACTTCCAAGAAAACAGTGCAAGTTTGACACAGGCTCTTATAAGTTTAGGCTTTTGTCCCTGGTCACCCAAATGGACTCTGCAAGCTCAGATTTCTCTCTAGGGAGAATCCAATGGTTACAAAGGGTGGTTTCAACAGGAGTTTGAACTAAAGGAAATCCCGGGTGGGTGGTAGTGAGCGCTGAGGGGAGAGCTGTCCAACAGCAGGATATCCATGGAAAGTCCAGTTCTGGACTGCTCTCTAGGGAGCAGGCATCAGCGTTCACCTTCTTCCCTCTGTCCCTGTTTTTACTGGTAGTCTATGGTAGGTTACTTGGTCAGGAATTGGAGCTCCAACTCCACCCAGCTAGTCTAGTGGAGTTTTTCCCAAGCCCTAGGCTGATCAAACCACAAAACAGCGTTCATCCTTTCTGTGGAAGGTCTATCGCTGTGTCTACCGCAAAGCCCTCTCAAATGTTCAATACAGAGCTCGCATCAAAGTTCAAAAATTCTTCTGGCAGCTGTATGCTCTGTCTTTAAGGTTGATTCTGCTGCAGTTGTTCCTAATCTTCACAGACCCATGGGCAGAAATACTAAGCCACACGCTGCAGCCTAGATAACACATTTCTCTCTAGACCATAGTTATAGCTTCCTATAAACATTAGTAATATTGAAGGGTCTTCTGCACAGTATATTGTCCACAGAAACATGACAGGAGTGTTACAGGCTCCCATGCCCTTTAGTCTCTTTGTTTACAAAGCTCTGACAGTAGAATGCAGCTTGCTCATGTAAGAATCTTTGATTTATCTTTTTAAAGATGAAAATCTATTAGTCTCAGTTACAGAAAACAGTTCACAATCTTCATGTGAGAGAAAGCTGAAGGCTCTAAATCTCAGCACAAAGATTTTGTTTTCTTTTTAAATATTCTGATTCTTAAACTTGATCTCATGATTTCTGGGGTGGCGAAGGACAGACTAGTAGTGTTATCTTGCCCATCTCAAATGCACACACCTCCTGATATTTCCTGCTGCTCTGGAGAGAAGAATATTTTACTACTTCTTGAGATTATACAAATCCAATGCAAGGGAAATTACAATTCATTATGTCAGCTCTGGGCGTACAGCTGCAATTCAGATGCAGGCAAAATCCCCCACTGCTGTCCCCTACTAAGAAGCAAGCATCTCATCCATTTTCTTTGTTTCCTCTCTTTGATGTTTTTATGGAAATTAATCATTTGACAGCACAAAGACCTGCTACTGGCCTCCTAGCTATCTATCAGGGATTTTATTTAATATGATAGTACACAGCCTTATTACATTCAGATCTGTTTTGATGGTTGTTTAAGAAGTTCGTGAGTTATTCTCTCCCTCTCTCCACCCACTCAAGCAATGCAATGCTTAGGACTTGATGGTGGTCTGTCCATGGCCACCTTGGCCATCTCAAGTGCATGTGGTCACTGGTATTGAACTAAGCTTGTGCTTAAGCTCAGGTTCCCACCTTCCTATCTCCTGCTGGAGGTGAAAGAGAATTTCAACAGCTTCACCCTGAACCTATGAGACACATGAAGGCCATAGGAATTCTATACTGCAATCCACAGTTTGGTCTGGGACTGGGTATCTTATTGGCATGTTTATTAGGCTCTATTCTATCTGAAACAAAACCAGTGGCACAGATCCAATATAATCAGAAAAACAGGACACGGGACAGAGGTGCATGTTAACTGTCTAAAAGCTAGGAATTTAGAACTAGGAACTAGTTGGTGCCATAAGCTAGGAACTGTTGGTGCTAATTCTCCTCAGATCTCTATTATATATGTTTGGGGATATTGGTGTGGTCTGCTGAAATGAATCTCTCTGCTGCGTGTGGCTGAAAAGTCTCTGGAGGGAATAAAGTGTTAAAACCTAAAATAGGTTTTAGACGCCTCAGTGTCTATTGACTTAAGTGGTGGAGCATTGAATATTCAGTGCTTTTGAATTCATATAATTGTTACCTCAAAAAGTGGAGCAGAAGAAAATAATCTTTATGAAACCTATTTGCAAATGTTCTTGCTGTAAATGGCTGAAATGATGTGGAAGGGCCAGCCAGAAGGACAGCTGATGGATTTCAGCACATGAAAGTTTTTTTTCAGCTTTTACCTTTTTCTAACACCTAAATTATAAATCCAAACAAATAAATTTTCTAAAGTATAATTTCCTTTTTTCATTGAAATGAGTCATATTCAGAGATATTTTAAATATTAGTATAAGTATTGATGATACCTCAATAATTTCCCAAGATATATACAAAACTTTTATTGATCAGTAGAACCTTCTCTATTGAAAAAGACTGTTATTCCAAAACCACATATTGTTTTTCCAAAGCCACTGTTACCCTGTTCATGCAAATCTTAACCATCAATCTTGTTGTAAGTCCTCAGACAGATTCTACATTATGATGCAAAAGAAAGGGTAGTAATTAAACACATCGGTAATGTATTAATAGTAGTGAGACCTGGGGAGAAACTGTTAAAATTGCACAGTAGGAGCTACTCTTTTTTAATCTAAGACAAGACCACATTATTACTTAGGCCTCTCCCAGGAAAATCTACCTTGAGATCAGCATCTCCCTGTGTGTGGATATTTGCTTCCCTCTCCTGCTTGGGTCAAGACCATATTGGCGAGAACACCCATGGGGTCTTACTGGAAGGAAACCCACCTCTTCATTAAATGCAATCAAAGGTAAAGGCTACAACATATTCATTTTATCTGCTATCACCCTCATAATTTGATTTAGTTATGCATTGTATTAATGCAGTAGTTGAGCCATTCTGAGTCTATTGATTTACTGATTTAATTTTAATTGTGACCTCAATTTTGCCATTGTGTTGTTCAGTCTTTAATTACCCTACTAAAACTGTAGTATATTAGCTCACTAATAGGCACTCTTAAGTGAACATTTGCTTGCTCATCCTTTTAAATAAATCCATTAAAATATACAGAACTGTTTTATTCCATGTACCTGCACCGTGGGTCATGCATTCTGAAGATACAATTAACCTCAAGTGAGAAAATTGCAAGCCACTAAGTTATTGCATTGAAAAGTAAAACCAAGATCTTTTCACCTTTGTAATAATACTATAAACCTTCAGATTCTTGTTGGAGAGACAATTCCATAGCACAGATGAAAAGCACAGATGAAAAGATAGGATGACATGAACAGAAATGCTGAAGTTTGGAGTTTTCTTTTTACTTTGTTTTCCATTATATCGCACAGGGACTACAGTACCACAGAGGGCCCATCTGGTGGCACTGTTACCTGAAGTCTTTATTTTGCTAAGAGAAAGACAGGTCTTACACAAGGGAAAAAAGAAAGGAAGGAAAAGGGCAATTTGCTTTAATGGAGCTATTCATGTTGCAGTGGTCAAGCAAAATGGTCATTTTATGTGTCTGTAATATTGCAGTCTTTTCGGTTTCATTCTCAGGATTCCTGCAGGTGGGAGTATCAGATTTTTTTGCTACTTTTCTTTCTCTTTCAATTACAGCAAATACCAGAGAATAGAAAAATGTCTCTTGTTAAATAAATGCCCAAATGCACCATCATTTACAGATATATATGGATGTGTCTATGTGTGTCTGTGTGTGTGTTGTTTCCCCTTTGTGTCAGACAAAGTTAGTAACACTGAGCCTGGTGAAATTACTTACATTCGTAAAAAGAAATTCAGGAATTAGAAATGCAGGTGTACAAAGTGCATAGGGGTTGTGCAAGAAATCTTTTATTTATTAGTTCTTATTTTATCCTTTAAAATCAGTCAATATGTTTGTAGTTGAAATTGATTGTAAAGACACCCTTGCTCTTTCCTACACTATGTGTTAATGAAGAGTTAATATATTCCATTTTCTTGGGCTAAATATACCCCTTTGAAGTTACTGAGATTACTGAATTTTCAGAGGTGTAAGCTGGGTTCCAGGTTTTGTATCCCATCAAAGGCATCATGGAGAGGAGTGGTGTCTGTTATCTGCAAGGACTGTGTGGTGTGGGCAGAGTGAGAGACTCCCCATTCCTGTTTATTTTCACAAGATCTGGCAAGTGCTGCCCAAAATCAACAGGAAAAAAAAGAAAAAAAATCCCACAATGGGGTCGCTGATGATGGCATAGATGTTCGTAGACGTTTTAGATTCATAGGTTCTCTAAGCATCTCCTCTATGCTGGCAGACGTGACACGGGAACTCTGGGACCCCCGTGTCCTGTTGGAGAGCGTGTAGGCACCAGCATGTAGGGAAACCCCGTGGGGATTTAAGTGGTGATAGACCTTTCATAGGCACTTGGGTCCCTCCCTGAGTGTTCCAAGACCTTCATGAACTCAAGAGTGCCGTGGTTGCCTGGGTACTGAATGCAGAAGGGTTGCATTTGACACAGGAGGTGCCATGAAAATGAGATGTTTAAAATCCTGCTTGTTCTCATCAGAGTCTGAATGTGAAACCTGGATTAGAGCTCCTTCCACCTTCTTGCCTACCCACCTTGCTCCGTTGTTTGTGGATGTGGATTAGGCATTCCTGGGACCCTTGCATGAGCTGATTTACCTTGCTACAGGAGAGATAGTGTCTTGGGGGAAAGAACAGTAGGCAGTTTCTGCTGGTTTAACTAATGAAATCGGTTCAGCACTGGCTCTTGCCAGAGCCCTGAAAGCAGGGCTGGGAGTGTATGGCTGTGAGAGAGGACAAAAAAGGACTGAGACCTCTTCTCAGAGACCTCAGTGTTGTGTATTGCACCTGTGGAGCCTGATACCTAACTTGCTGGTGAGTGATTTATGTGGCTTTTGAAAATGAGACTTAGCTGCTCTGAACAAAAAAATAGTCCACCCCTAGTCACGTACCTAAGGGCATTTTTGAAAACAAGAGCAAATGGGGCACCATACTTCAAATGAACACTTGTGAAAATCCTGCTATAGTCTCCAATTTCTTTTGTTAAAAGACGTTTTTAGAAGTATCTATCTATGCAATAGATGTGCCCATGACTGCCCATCAGATGACCACTCCTCATAGGCCATGAGCTAGAATACCTTGTAGGGATGGATTTTGATTGTGGTTGTTGAGGAAGTTTCACTGAGTTTAAGTTCCCTTCTTAATCAGGCCATTAACTTCTAACAGAACAGTAGAGAGCAGGAGAGTACAATACAGCAGCAATAAAGATAATTAGGGCTGGTAATGTGTCTTTGTTGCTGTCGGGGCATTTGCTGAGGAAATTTGAGTTTGACATAAACTGTTATTGTCATACCGCGTTAATATTCAGACTAATGGATGCACAATGAATCTGTCTTTCCTTTTCCAGTATAATGTGAGACAAAACTACACAAGACAAGAATATTTATGTGTTCAAAATGCAGACTTTTAACCTGATACAGTTGGAAAGGAAGTTTTTAATTGAAAATTAATTCATACTGGAAAGTGCAGTCAATAGACAATTACTAAGATACAGCCTGAGTTTATTGCTTGAGGAATTTTGCACAAGATTTATAACAACTAAAAGCAATTACCTTTACAAGGGAAGAATAGTCTAAAAAGATGAAACTTAATTACTGTAGAACCTTTAAAACATTCTTTATTTTGTTTAAATAATAATCAACAAGACATCAACTAAAAGAAAAATTAGATGTGAAAGTCAGCATGTTATTCACATCAAAATGGTTACAGAAAATTCCCCACATATTCCACGATTCTTGTTCTGTCAGTTTTACAAGTGTAGCACTCCTGTTTTACTCCAGATGTAAGAGACAAAAATCAGAACTAATATTTGTGAAAACTGAAGCAAGTAAGCCCAGGTTTGTCTCTGCATGTTACATCCTGTATATCCACTCTTTATGTCCCACTGATAAGCTCAGAAACATGAAAGCAGCATGAAAGCATCTCCTTTAGAGATTCCTGATGGATCTTTGCTCAGTGCCCGAGATTCCATTAGGAAGAATAGAAATATTCTGGGTGTTGACCTAAGTCAGAATCTGGCTTACTCAAAGCTCTGCCTCATAAGAAATTCCTAATGGCACCAAAATGGAATTCTTGAACAAGGCACCATTATTTATCCCCTCTTGCCATTGTACCTGGCCCAAGAGGCAAGTTCAGGGACAGCTCATTGAAATGACATCCTTGGGACAAGTCACAGTGCGGAGAAGATGCCTACCGTAATGGAGTCCAGATGCTAGTTCCAAAAATGGGGCACTGATTGCATCGTAAAAGAGGGATTTGAAAGGTGTCAAAGTGCCTGTAAAGACACAAAAGCAAAACAGCCACGCACAGGAGAGAGTGGGAACACCAAACTGATAGTGGAGGTAGTTTGTAGCGTGGAGGTTGCCTTGGTGGAGTGAGGACATTGGTCAGACTGGATAAGTACTGAAGAATGTAAATGGGAAATCCTCTTTCTTCAGTTCCTGGTTTATTGTTCACCTGCCTAGCATCTAAACCCTGTGGGATATTCCATAAACAAGTATTTCCTAGGCTCGCTGTTGGGGAGCACTGTGTTTTGAACTGGAATTTTGGAGGGAGAAGGGTTTCTTTTTCTTTTTCCTTCCTTCCTTCCTTCTTTCTTTCTTTCTTTCTTTCTTCCTTTCTCTCTTTCTCTTTTTCTTTTTTTCTTTTTTTTTTTTTTTTTCTTTCCTTCTTTCTTTCTTTCTTTCTTTCTTCCTTTCTCTCTTTCTCTTTTTCTTTTTTTCTTTTTTTTTTTTTTTTTCTTTCCTTCTTTCTTTCTTTCTTTCTTTCTTCCTTTCTCTCTTTCTCTTTTTCTTTTTTTCTTTTTTTTTTTTTTTTTCTTTCCTTCTTTCTTTCTTTCTTTCTTTCTTCCTTTCTCTCTTTCTCTTTTTCTTTTTTTCTTTTTTTTTTTTTTTTTCTTTCCTTCTTTCTTTCTTTCTTTCTTTCTTCCTTTCTCTCTTTCTCTTTTTCTTTTTTTCTTTTTTTTTTTTTTTTTCTTTCCTTCTTTCTTTCTTTCTTTCTTTCTTCCTTTCTCTCTTTCTCTTTTTCTTTTTTTCTTTTTTTTTTTTTTTTTCTTTCCTTCTTTCTTTCTTTCTTTCTTTCTTCCTTTCTCTCTTTCTCTTTTTCTTTTTTTCTTTTTTTTTTTTTTTTTCTTTCCTTCTTTCTTTCTTTCTTTCTTTCTTCCTTTCTCTCTTTCTCTTTTTCTTTTTTTCTTTTTTTTTTTTTTTTTCTTTCCTTCTTTCTTTCTTTCTTTCTTTCTTCCTTTCTCTCTTTCTCTTTTTCTTTTTTTCTTTTTTTTTTTTTTTTTCTTTCCTTCTTTCTTTCTTTCTTTCTTTCTTCCTTTCTCTCTTTCTCTTTTTCTTTTTTTCTTTTTTTTTTTTTTTTTCTTTCCTTCTTTCTTTCTTTCTTTCTTTCTTCCTTTCTTTCTTTCTTTCTTCCTTTCTTTCTTTCTTTCTTTCTTTCTCTCTCTCTCTCTCTCTCTTTCTTTCTCTCTTTCTTTTTTCTTTTCCCTTTCTATAGAAAATGCTTTAAATACAGAACCAATCTCAATTCTGTGACCCAGGATCCTTGGGCATTAGTGCTATTTCAGTCTCCCTTCTTCTTTGTCTGTGATACACAAAAGACTCCCATGTGTCCATGGGAGTCTTTTGCCCCACTCTTAACTAGGGTGTAGGGTCAACATAACATGGAAGAGGCCATATGTTGGTCTTTTATGATACAAAAGGTCACATAAGGCACTTAATTTTTTCCTTTTTTTCACTTTTTATATCCTTGAAACTCAATTTTAGTTCTTTGGTGTTTTGGTGAAATAATGTTTTCATAACAATTGTTATTATCTCCAAAATGCGATAGGACATCTAAAATCAGGAGTGTGAAAACTATATTCTCCTTCTAATTTTACTGGCAATAGTTTAGATATATGTTTTCGATATGTTTTCTTATTTTCTGGGTTTTTTTGTTTGTTTGTTTTGTTTTTTTTTTTTAAAGTCCTGTGTGTGAATAAGTGCTTGATGCTTGTAATGTGAAGATCTTCATCGCAAAACCTGTGGATGCAACGTGGCGTCTGCAGGAGAGTTTTGCCTCCACACCCAAGTGCAGAAAAGAGAAACTATAGGTGTTTTCCCCCGGAGCGGAAGGAAACTGCAAATAGGCTATGGAGAGTGAAAGCGAGTTTGTGTGAGTGGAAAATTTCCTCTGATCTTCTCTCTTCAAATTACTTCTGAGATTAAAAGAGTAATTAAAAAAGAAATGCCACGGGAAGATTTATTGGCCGGGGTGTCTGGAGCTGCGGGTTTGTGCTGCTTTTGTTAAAGCTGCAGCAGCCTTTTGGTTTATATGAAGTGCTGGGAGGAGATCTCTAGCTCTGCTGAATCTGCAGGCAGTGCTGGCACGACGCGGGAGAGGAGGAATGTGCTGGGGTATCCGCACAGCAACCCTGCGGGGTGAGTTTCCTTCACAGACCCGAGGCAGCACCCTGAGGGTTCTCTCCCTGCAATGTGTTGTCTCTGCTGTTCGTGGTCTTTATGAGCTCTTCTATTCGTGGTCTTCGTGAGTAAGACTAATTATAACAGTGCTGTATGTGAGACAGCTCGCGTCGCAACCCTTTCCCAAGCTATAAACCTGAAAGCAAAGCGCAGTGCTATGCACTGATAGGATACAAATTAAAACGGTGCCACAGCTGGAGGTCTGGCAGTGGGGTTAGACTCCATAGGAAATCCCAGAACTACTGTAGTTTGCTCCTTTTTCATGAGCAAAACGGAAATCAGTGCCTGATGGCAGAACAGATCTGGTCCTTTGCGAGTGGCTTTGGCACAAAAGGCAAGACGTATGCACAGGTATGGTCATACGTATACGTTTGCATAGACCTCTTGGGTGACATCTCAGCACTTGATTACATTTTAATTATTTTTGGAGTGCAAAAGTGAGCCTGTTCTCCTGAGAATAAAGAACTGCTTCTATTAATCTAAGAGTCAGTCACAGAATCACCAATTAGCTGCAGAAGTTTTATTACGCTTAATAGTAATAACAAAGGGCCCCCATTTTCTGTAGCAAATTCCACTGGATCAAGCAGTCAGGTGGTTCATTTTCACCTAGGTTTGACAGAAAAACCCAAGATGACTTGAACTGCACTGGTCTCAGAGGAGTTGGGCAGGTAACTCTTAATTTGTCACATATAACCCAATTGCTGAGACAATTGATGCTTTAGATGCAGAAAAATAGATGCAGAATAGATGCAGAAAAAGTTCTCTGCCAATTGCAACCCAAAAGCTGATTGGGGAACTACCTTTCTTAATTATTGTTATTATTAGTAGTAGCACAAACAGACTCTCCTGCAGCTAAGACTGCCTTTACTCGCCATTGGAGGGTAAGAGAAGGTATTTGGAGGGAGGGGGATTGATGTATCATAAATATCTCACTTGTCTCTTGTCATCTGCAAATGGCCTTTCTTGGAGACAGCGCTGCAGGGCTGTCTAAACAGTTAATCCTGTCAGGGTGGTTGTTTTTACATTCTTATATATTGTAGCACTATGTTTTAAGCTTCCTATGACTTGTCCAATGTTTCTTCAGCCTCATAGGCCAGAGAGCTACACCTTAGAACCAGGGAAAGCTACTGCTAAATAGCTCCTTTTTTACCACTGTTTCCCTGAGAAAAACTCAATGGCAAGTACATGTGGTCTCAGAATTGTATCTGTTGGCTTGATCTCTCACATCTTCCCCAAGATGTAAAAAATCCCTGAAAAATCTCACAGATACATTTCTGAAAACCACTGTCTGCTTAGAGCATTCCCATTGCTGTCTGTCTCCTTCTGTGCCGCCCTTCGGAAGGAGTTTGCCTTCTCCTTCCCAGGGCGGCAGAGGCTGAGGTAGTTTTCTCCACCATTACAGATTTTGGGGTGTTAAAATTTAGTTTGAGGGAAAGAATTACTATACTTGACCAGATAAATAAAACGTACAGAAAAGATTGTGACAGCTTATCTAAAATTTTCCGATCTTAATACTGAAGCTTGATTACCCTTCTGAAAATGGTTTTGGCGATTGTTTCTAGACATAGAAACTTCCTAGCAAGATAGAAGTTTAGCAGCTACAACTTTATTAGGGAGACCAGTTTCTATTTGATAGCTTCTGCTATGAAAAGAGCTTTATAAGATTAGTGTCCCTCTGAGCAATTAAGTAGCACTGTCCCCTAATCTCTGAAGTCATACCCAAAACAAATTGAGTAGTAGACACTGCTTCTCTGGGATCGTAACAATTATTTATGGCTTTTAATAACTCCGGGTTTGCTTGGATCTGTCAGTATATGTTTTTGTACTAGTGTCAACAGAAGTAATTCTAACACAGCCAATGGAGCAGTACATTGGTAAGATGAAATCGGAATTATGCCCTGAGTTGATTTCATGAAAAAGAAAGCCTAGAAAGAGTCTGTGGAAGTTCAAATCCTGTAGTTTTCTAGCTCTTTCAGAAAACAAACAAACAAACAAAAAGTGACAGAGTCACAAAGGGTTATAACATTTCTTCCATTTATTTGCATATACTAAAGCTTCTAAATGGAATTTAGAAAGACTTTCACCCTTCATAGTATTAAAATACCAAAAGCATTCATGTTGAACATATTTCAAAGTTTGGCCTTGTTTTTCATTACGTGTAACATATGTCAAGTGCAGCTGTAATAGCGAAGGTGGGAAGAACCTAAGAAGGCCATTTCCCTCTCTCATGAGGTAGGCTGAGCAATACTAATGAGATGAGCAACACTAATAAGATGAATTTACACCTAAGACATCCATACAGGCGAAAACAAAAACAAATAATCTCTGTACAGGAAATACAGACCAAAAAAACATGGTGGTCCCAACTAATAACACTAATGAGACTTCGCCTCTTCTCTGCTTTGATCAATTACAGGCATAAACCAGCAGGTTTTTTCTTGTATTGTGCCCGAAAGCTTCTCAAGGAAAGTCAAAATCTGAGGACTTTCACCACAAATTCTAGGGAAAACATTGATATTTAGCACTGCATCTACCACAAGGAAGGCAGGACTAAAACCAGCCTAGTGCTCATGGGTCTAAAACAGGAGGATGTAGACAGAAGTAAAGCACTCAAGCCCAAAGATACCAAGATGCGCCTTTTAGACCTGTACTTCCACCTGGAAATGCCAAAAATGCCACAGTCTCTGTTGGATTTCGAGGGTTCTCTAAGCATCTTGAGTTTGCTCCTTCAGGTGTCCACAGCTGGCCTGAACTGACAGCTCAGTGCTTAGCTACACCAGCACCTGTGTGAGTGCCCTGAAATCAATGTCTCCTCTCCTTTATGTGCACGAGTATTATCGTAATGTGGGGTAGAACGTGTGATGTCTCTGCCTGTCTTTCACTCATCAGTGGCACTGAACACGTTTCTAAAGGGGTCTCTTCAGGACTTTGTGCTTTTGGATCTGCTAACATGAGTGCAACTTCATTTACTTGCAATTTCTGATTCTGTTTGCAGCTAGTGTGCTTTCTGCACGCTGCTCCATACACTTTGGAGTAGCTTGTTCCTATTTGGGTAAGAAATCTTTAGGAGGAGTTGCATGTATCTGCATCAAGATTTAGCCTGTTTACAAAAGTGTGCTTATCACCCCATTTCACCAAATGGACAACAGCAGGTAGTGTCACTAGCCTGGGAGCCCCAAATAAGCATAATCCCTACCCGAGGGTTTCCACTTCTGATCTGCTGCCTGGTTCACTTGTATGTGATCTCCTCTGTATTCTGGCTGCAAAACGTGCAGCTTTTGGCTTGTTTTCTAGCACAGGAGTCCCAGTACAGGTTCAGTGCCTCCACTTATCATTGGAAGTAAAAACAGGGAGAAGTACAATCTGAATCAAGGCTCATGAATGCAAATTTTGGAAGGTATCAACAGAGTCCTCATGTTTTCAAGAGGGCAATGGGACTCCAGCCCTGTGGTTTTGTGCCTAGGAGGGTTGCACCACTCTCGATGCCCAGCTTCACTCCATAAAGACACTTGATGGCCTCATCTGTTGGGTTTAGACAGGCAGAAGGGCATGACTGGATTGTGTTTGTTTCTAAGAGCCACTTGATGGCAGTCATTAGCATGACAAAATTACACGTACACCCACATGTGTTTGCAGGTATTGATAATATACATAGCTGGCATAAATAATTTCTTCAAGATCAACAACAGTCTATTTGCCACTCTATTGTGTTTAGTATCGTAACCATCTCTTATACACAAACGGAAGTAGTAAATATTTTGCCATGAATTTTCCTAGATTTCTGTTTTCTATTACAAAGCTTCTCAGAGCCCTTTATCAAAAGCAAATTCCTCATGAATCGTCACATGCTGGATGAAGCCAGGCTGTTACTGCGTAGTGGAAGTAAAAGTTTGCCAACATATTTTCACAGCCATCGTGATAAACGATACCTGTAAAGAACCGTAGAATACTTGTAAGCTTTGCTTGTATTACGCTTGGTTAAGTGTACATCCTCCGTGCAAAGCAAGCTCTGGAAACCATGTGTGCAGAACTAGAGAGCCACGACGCGCCAGCACAGGCTTCTAAGCGTGACCTAAGAAAGGACAGAAATAGCGGGTTAGCACAAACAGAGCATTTCTCCTCACAGAATAATCATCTCTCTCTGGCCTCGTGGTCCTGAATCTCAGAGGAAAACTACTTGTTTCCCCATCCTTCCAAAAAGACTCCATATACCTCAGGAGATGAGTCTGTGAATTGGAATCATAACTGCACTCCTGACTAAATATCACGTACTCGGGACAGAGTCTAGCATAAGATGTGCTGCAATCTCCTCTTCCCTTCCCTTGCTGCCTTCTACCTTTCCTGGAGATGATAAATCACCGGACTCTGCGCTCCCCATAGAGATAATCACCTCATCACCTTTTTCCCTGAAAATACTTTTGCTTTATCTATACCAGCAACTTTTTCCTCTCAGATGATTTAACCAATTAACATACCCAGTTCAGCTCAGAGCAATTGCTCTCACCATGAATTTGCCACTGACAATTGCTACTTCTTTTTCAAACCAAAATAACTTGCATTTTTCCACCTGTAACAGTCAATTTAAAAACAGATACTACCTTTCCCTACCTAAAAACACACAAAAGCTCTAGGATCATTTGTCCAAGACATGTGTTTCATGCCCTGAGGATTATATTAAGCATTTTGAATGCAATTATTTGATGCAGAGATTTGAAATGAATAATTTACCTTTTGCTGCTCAAGCCTGGACTGAATTTTGATGGATTCAGAAAAAGACCTTTGCTCTGAGGAGTCTCTGCTCACCCATGGGGAGTGCTGGGCTGGTTGAACAGTGCATGGGAAGGTGGCAGACGGTAGAGGTGACTCGCTCCTATCTCTAGACACTAGACTAGCCTTTCATATTTGCAAAGTGAATAAACTTGCTGCCCGTGCTACAGATACCCTCCTTTTACCCCAAAGTCTTTCCTTATGTTATCTGCCCTGGGGTGAGTGCTGTGGCGGTATTTGATTACACCGATCTGCAGAAGATCATAGAAACAACGGGTGAAGGAACCCCAGTGATCAGTGAAATTGAAGCACACTGAACTGGTTACTCCTAAAACCATCAAAAGAGAAGGATTAGCCCATTGACCCTGCTGTGACCCACCAAGAGAAGACAATGAGGGAGGATTTCCCTGAATGCTCTCCAACCAAAAGAGATTATTGCCTTCAGGGGCCTACTAAGAGGAATATAGGACCTTTAGAACCTTTTAGAGTGAAGAAAATTTGGGAATTGAGTGAAAAATGTGACACATTTTAAGGGGATCATTGATCCTGAGTCTAAGGCAGAGAAAGGTGCTGGCTTTTTTGATGTCTTAATTTCTCTCCATTCTAGTGCCTTCCCTGCTTTATATAGAGGAAAGTCACTCCTGAAAAAACAGGACTTTCGAGCTGAATGGCTTTATGAACTGTGAGGCAGCCTCTCTGAAACCATGTTCCTGTGTCCCAACTTCAGAGAGATTTGACTCACCATTTGGAGTTTACTGGAAGGTTTATGTGAGGATGTGTGCTGTGATTTCAGTCAAGTTTAATGGAGTTTAAAATATAACTGCTCCAATATCAAGATGCTGCTCAGTGATTTTTATGCTGAGAGTTCCTATTAAATTCTTATAAACAGGAGTATCTGCAGTTGCTGTATCAGTCTTTCTTGTCACCAGTGGAAATACCAACAAGATTAAAAGCCCTGTAAAAGTGAGGAAACACAAAAATTCATGTAATCTCATTTAATTGTCTGGGCTTATCTGAATTTCATGAGAGCACTGACTAAGCTAGGACTTGTTTAATTCTTCTACAGTCCTTTCTGATGCTGGGCAAGATCATAAAGGATAATGGTACAAAAAATATTGTGCATGTAACAATCATTTGTGGTGCCTGCTTACATCTGGAGATGTTCCTTTTCTCTAAGAACTTAAGTTTTTATCGATTCCTAAGTGTCTAAAGTTTTTCTCTTTTGAGAATTAAGGTGTCTATCACAGAACAGCTCTGTCTGGAGCGGTGAGTGGTGCTCCTCTATTGGCAGAGCCTGTGATGGTTGTTTGCAACCTCTCTATGTATCTCAGGATACTGTACAGTATACTGGGCACTTAAATAATAGATTTGTTCTCCTAGTTGAAGTGACCTGACTTTAAGCAACCCCACATACTGGAAAAATTGGATTTCCCTGCACAAGTATTTGGGTTTTAGATGAGATGTTCCCTAATCACATTTTGTTGAAAAATCAGAAATGTCTGTGGGACTCCTTGACAGAAAAGAGCTTAGTTTGCCTTTGTTTTGTATTAACATTTCTATGAAAAATCCTCATAACTCTCTACCAAGCCTCCTGTTTTATACAGTACCTTATATAGAGACTCTTTGACAGTCTTTGTGAAGATAAGCATTCAAGAGTTCTCAAACCTGTGTTCCCAAAGGGAATTAAGTCTGAAGCCAGCTCTGCACAAAGCAAATGATTTAGGTATTTTTTGAGATTCTGATCACAAGTTCAATGTTCTTTAGAAAATGCTGCCCCAAGTCAACATCTAAGTGCTGACTGATAGATAACACAGCTGAGATTAGCTTTAAATGGGAACCTAAATTATGATTCTTGAGTCTCCATTTAGACACAAAAATAAACATTTAAAGAATGCTGAACACAAAACAGCT
Organism: Crypturellus undulatus; assembly: GCA_013389825.1. Lineage (NCBI taxonomy): Eukaryota > Metazoa > Chordata > Aves > Tinamiformes > Tinamidae > Crypturellus > Crypturellus undulatus. Next base: position 135,382 of record VWPW01024978.1, read on the forward strand.
TGTATAAAAATGAGCAATCAGCAGCTCTGGAAATCCATCACTTTTCTTTCTACACAGTCACAATACGCTTTCCACTATTCTGCTTGCTTTCCAGACAGAAAAGGTAAATTGCACTTATTAGGATGCCATCAGACGTGGAGCTCATGTAAGCCTATAAGCATAGGCTATAGGAACAAAAGAGGCAACACAGTTTCAATCAATCATGCAGTAGAAAGATAGTTCAGAGTCTACCAAATATCCCTCCTCACATGCCTTACACATGCGTGCAGGCAATTAGCAGCACACTTGGGATTCATAATAAAATCTTAGAAACCTTATTCCAGCCATAAGATAGCACATCAGCAACGTGTAACACTATATAGAGTTTTCCAGTTTAAATTCTTGGCTGCTCATATCCCAAGGGAAAGAAAGAAGGAAAGAAAAAGGGAAGGAGAGGAGGAAAAGGGAAAGGATTTGTTGCCAGTTTTATCAGAGGACAAAGTTTATTTTCTTCAGGAAACAGAAAATTTATAAGGAAAAGAAAGTTTATAGGAAAAGACTTTATATGTATAAGGTTAAATATGTAACTTTCTGCTGTAAGAAACCTTTCTTTATGCAATAAATCTGGTGACTGGTTTAGTTGTGAGTGCATGAGGGAGATACACCAAGCAGCCACCTAGGAGACCTGAATGTAATGAACATTTGAAACCCTATAGTCCTCTAATACCTTATTGCTGTTGCTAATAGCAAGCCACAGGCTTTGTACTGAGTTTGCAAGTGTCAGACTGAGGTTTGTCAGGGTTTCTCTGTCTGAAGTTTTCTGGATCTATCCACAGCCTTGTTTTAGTTGGTTTGGTGTAATAACAATTTTTCCAACTGACCAAATAGATCTAGATAATTTGTTTTACTTTTGTTTATCCTTGTACCAATCATGATTTATGACTCAAAGATGATAATGTATAATGTACTATAGAGAAATAAAGCCAGATAAGAGAGCAGATGCCTTGAGAAGTAGAGACATGGGATGAAAATAGATGGAGTTGGCACTGCAGACGCACAGCAATAACCAGCTCACCAATGAACAGTTAAAGAATGTAGAGCTAGAGCTGGACTAATCTTGTTTTGGGGATAACAAAGTGGAGAGAAAGATTTTGGTCATATTATCAATGAATTCTTGTCTCTGTATATAGGGTGTGTTTCCTGTTTGCCCATAAACAACATTTGGAGCATAACATGTCCTGACCAGTCCCTTCAGATCCTCCCTTTGACAAATAAATTTCTTATATCACTAAGAACTTTGGAAAAACAGGTATGCAGTGTTGCTGGGTATTTGACAAGCATGGGCTTGCACCTGCATGTCTATATCTTTCTAAGAAAATACAAGCACTGTTTTGTTTGCACTGTTGAATGCACCTCAGTTGAGTTTGTGTTTTGGCTGTATTTCTCTCTTTTTGTCTTGCACTTTTTGTTGCCATCTTTGGCCATTCTCTTTAATAAGTCTACCTATTGACAGTCTAGTGGTAGGTATTGAGGGTCATTAGACTGAAATACATGCCAGTACTTGCTTTTAGCTAAACTGTAAACAACACCAAGCTTAGAATTATGGAATTTCAGTTCTAAAAATACAGTTTATTGTATTTTGATCTCATACCAAGTCTTCAGAGCTGTTGTCACAAGCTACATATCTCATTTACAACTCTGAGAAAGGAGAGGAGAGGAGAGAAGAGGAGAGGAGAGGAGAGGAGATAGAGTGATGAAGCAACTATAAACATTATCCATTTGAAGGTGTGAAATAAGAAAATGTAATGCAAAAACTGGAATCCTTTAAAATGACTGAATTATTTCCTAAAAAGTTTATTTTCCTCTTTTCTTACCTTTAGTCTAAATTCATTTGTGTTTAAGTTTATTTTGGTTATCCCAGGTGGTAAATATGGTGCCGTACAAGTTTAAAAAAAACCTCAAACCCCATGGGTCTAATCCTAGATTAGATCAGCCAAGCTTTATCTAAAAACTACATGCTTTCAGAACATGCAGTAACTTCATCATTACTCTGCATCTGGATTAATGTAATCCTTTTCTGCTTCTTTAGGGGAATTTAGCAATGCCCTTTATAGTAGGGCCTTGTTTTTCATCTCACAACGGTGTTGTTACACGCAAGTTGTCCTTTGATAATGCAATCTTGTTTCCATGCTCTGCATCCACTTGAAGGGGATGTTCTGATTTAATTAAAGGCTGTAGCTGTGCATTCCCTGTATGGTTACGTTCACGAGCGCTCACAGAGCACTCCGAGCTTCCTTTGCTTGCCCCAAACTGCAGCAGATCATTTTTTCGAGCTGACAAGTTGAGGTGGAGTTCCCAGATATACCGTCTAATTTACTGTTATCTTATGGTCAGGAAATAGCTGGTGCCCCGCTCCTAGCAGGAGCGAGGAGAAGCAGTACTGCTGCAGAGCTCCATTCCGGTTGGAATTCTTGTGCCGGTATCCTGGGGCCGCACAAAATATGGCATTTGCCTCTTGGGAACCAGAAAAAAAAGGAAAAAATAAAAAGGGAAATCAATATATAGAAATTAATGTGCCTTTGTGAAGATTCAAAACAGATGGAGAAAAGGTCAAGGATTCTTTGTTGCTAAGTGCGTTTCTATGACAACTGCAATATGTATGTTATGAGTGAGCAATCATTTGTTCCAGCTGCTGGATCATTAAAGGCATCTCCCCAAACACTGGGAATGTTATTCATGGTTTATTTACTTTTACTTTCCCCCCCTTTAAATCAGTGTTCAACAGGTAGGGCTCTGGGAGCACATGAACGCCTCAGTCAGGCAGAGGATGCTCAACCAGAGTCTGTGTGGCACAGTGAGTACTTTAGAGGATGCCGGGGGAGCTTAATAAGGAGATTAGGGAGATTAATTTAGATCCAATCATGCAACTCTGTATGCATCTGTGGATGCCTTTTATACAGAACTTATGGCATGACTTCAGAGAAGTCGGGGATGGTCACGGATGCTCTTCTAAAGAGTCTCTCTTTAGTCCACTATAGAATTGGAATAACAGTATGTGCAAAACTTACCAAGTGTTTAGATGTCATCTTGCAAAAAAAGCTAACTAACTACAATGACAAGAGCAAATTACTCCTTTCTTCACATGTTAAAATAAAAGGACAAGGTTTTCATCATAGCCTGGTTTTCCATGCTCCATTTACAACAACAGCATGGGGATCTGGAGAAAGAAGCAGAAGTTTCATGGGTTATGGGATTCAAATTTATCAGCCTTTCTATTTACTTCATTTTAATAAGTTCATTTTCTCTCATTTTGCTGGAAGAATAAAATCATAGCAGGGTTGATGCAGGGCCTACGTCCGTCACCACTTAAACTAATAAAAAAGTTGGATGTTTCTGTTCTGTGGTTTGTGTATCTGGAAAAAGTGACCACATCAGTGTCTCTCAGCCTGCCGCTCAATTCTGAGCCACTCTGTCCTCTCTTGCAGTGCTGCAGCTGACAGCCAGAAAATGCCTCTCCAATTTTCAGTGTAACATTTTGTAGAAAAATTACGAGATCTATTTATTGATTAAAAGAAACAACCCTGAGGAAAAGTCTGTATCCACAAGGAGTGGCTGCTTCTCTAGACTGATCTTTTTGCTAATCTTGGGGGAATTAAGATGTCCCCCATTGTCTACAGCATTATAAGATTTTCTTTGGAAACCCACTGTGCAAATCCATTATTCTTAACAGGTGAAATTTAAGATTAGGAGATGTGGGTGGGAAGCTTTATGCAAGGCGCATTAGGAAACGGAATTTACAAGCTACTAGACATGACAGTCTAGAGAGTTTCTGTCAAAAATCTCCTGGCAGAAAGAGAGAAATTACTCTATTGCAGTGACTTGGTTTGAGCTGGCAGGAGTTACCTTTATTTAGCCAGGAATTAGAAGTCATAGCAAAACCAAGCCTTTAATATCAGAAGGCCTGGTAATAACATAGGCATGAGTAACAACTTTTTAGTCTGTCCTCTGGTAAATAATCTTCTGCACATCATTTTTTTTCTTATGAAGCTGCTATTTGTGTTTCAGATCCTATCCATCTGGCCTGTCCTCACCATATGCAGTGGGAATGGACTCTGGTATTCAGAACTTGTTTTGTTCTTTGGGAGATATGCAGAGAGTGGTATTTATTAAATTCAGTGGAGTGTGGCAGGAACAAGGCTAAGCATCCTGAAAACTGAGCATCCTTCAGTGATTTAATATATACTGTGTGGATGACTGTCTTTCTGGAAGACTGGGCTCAACAGCCCTCTGGATCACAGTTCTTTATCCCAAAGTTTTTCGCAGTCAGCTGTAACATTTCTTCATGCTGCCTCAAATAATACAGCTGTATATTAGAGCTTATTCCACATCTTGCAGCCACAGCCTGATCACTGATTAGGTCAGTGGGTTTAGCTTGGTGCCCGTGCTTGTGGACCCGGACTCTTATCTCCTCCAGACTAAAATAGACTAGTACAGCTAAATATCACAAAGCCTGGAGTGAAATATCACAAGGGTTGCTCCTCCACCTAATGAACAGTAACTGGAACACCTGCACTTGGGAGAATGGGAGCTAGGAAGCTTGGGAAGGTAAGTTTGCTGGGGAACGTTATCTCCTGAGGAGCCAGAGAGCAGCTGAGCGGGAACTGGAGCTGTTTTTACAAAATTGCAGAGGTGGGATCAGAAGTTGATCCCTGGTAACTCAGGTTAACCACCCAAGAGGAATGGCAGGGAAAAGACAGCCTGAAGAAATGAGATTAAATGTTTGGCGTTGGAGGAAACATCAAATCGTATGTGTCCCTCTGATTACATTGATTTCCTAGGCCTGGGATGTGAGCTCAAATTCCTAAGCCTCAGCATGTCCTGTCAGAAAAGAATATCTCATTTTTACCTGGGTATATCCAAAAAATATGAAATAAAAAACAACTTATTACTTCTGTCAGTTATTTTCCAAATAGTCCTCTGAATATGTGGCATGGTCCAGCAAAAGAAGCCAATTATGCCACATCTTGAAGTTACTGGCTTTAAAACTCCCTTTAAGAGCCTGTGAAATGCTCTTAAACTTCATTTGGTATTTCCATAAACACTAATTACAGTAACCTTGACTAAAGTTCACAGTACTTTGTCCCTACCTATAATATCTGAAAGGCTCTTTCTACACTAGTGATATAAGGTGGAAAAGAGTTGATATTTCCCTTTTTTTTTTGTGCCAGAAAAGCACAGATAATATTGGCACTGGAAGGCCAACATGAGCTGGATAAACGCTTTGGCTTGCTGTGTTAGAACTGCTTGAGCCACAAGCAGTTTACCCCTATTTCTGTAGCACTGAGCCCAAGCTGCTTTATTCTTACATAGCTGCTGCATAGATATACTTATTTTTTTCTACTAGTCCTGGGATTTCTGCATTACAATTCATTTCTCAGTACGATCACAGTAGCTCACCCCAAATCAATTAAGTTTTCTAACTCAGCGGTGAGCACATTAACTGCTTCTTTCCTGTTGCTTAGTATGAGTTGTGTAAATGGAGGACACGGAAATGGAGCTAAACTTTTTTTTTTCTTCTTTTTTAATCAATGGCAAAAAAAGGCTTAAAAATCAATTTTAATTCTCTTGACAAATGCCCCATTTCTACCAGTTTTGGAAACACAGCTGTTGACCACTGCGATGGTCTATTGCAGTTGTGAGGAAGAAATGTCGGAAATTCAGGGAGAAAGAATTTCAGCTCCAGTTTGCGAGTGTTAAGTGAGAGACTGTTCTGATAAGGTTAAAACGGAGGAACTGCCAAGACAGACTTGAAAGGAGCCGTGAACTCCTGGAGGTCTCACACTCGTTTCAGTGCAATGAGAAGAGCAGCTGCTCTGCACACACACTCCCTTGCCCCGTTGTATTTCATTGACAGCACCAATCCCTCCTATTCGTCAGACCGACCATGAGAGATACAACTCTTTCCCTCCGTCCACTCCTCATTATTTGTGACTATTTCCTATGTGTTATTCTCTCTTCCACAGCCTTTTACTGGAGTGGACTTATCAAGGGATAGAAGAGACTCTTCTGAGTCTTATATCATCCTAAGAGCTGACTGTCTTCCCCCAGATCTGGAGTCCCCCAGATCTTCTCTATGAAAATATGTTCTGTCACACTGCAGAAACAACGCTGATCACATTTGCAAGACCTTTAGGAGAAAGTTACCTTAATATAATTTAGTTATATCATCGCTTAAAAGGCTAATAGCTATGAAGAAAGCAGAAAAAACAAAGCACGTCAGAGCATTTATCAACACATCTGAAGGCAGAGTTAAGTTCTACTTGTGCAGGTAAAAAAAGAATTTGCAATCAAACATCAGCTGTTTTGCAAGGCATATGCTGAGAAATTAGTATTTGTTTAGGAGAAAAAAATAAGAGCACTAATCAAAAATGGTATAATTCTTGATCTAATCTTTATTTTCATGTATTTTGAAATACACAATGACCTTATTGCTAACTGATTTTATTGTTAGTCAAGGTGGAAGAGAAACCAGCTATGAGCAGAAAGTGGGATTTCCCAGACTTCTTAATCTTGATAGTGAAATGAAATGGAAAAATAAAACTCATGAATGATAGCCAACACCAAATTTTCCTCCTCACTCCTGGTATTCATTCTTAGTTTCATCCCTTTACCATTTATGTTTCAATACAGTCTTTATTTATAATGTTCTATTTTTGCAGCCTATTTTTAAGAAGGAAGAGCAAATTAAATCATCTTGTTCAGCACCATATACTTTGAATTCTCCAGACTGTACTTAAGAGAAGAAAGTATCTTCTGATACTTTCCAGTATCCATCCAGTATCTTCTGATACTTTCTGGCTGAGACTTCTGGAGAGTCTACCATGTTGGTGACTGGCAATAAACTATGAAAAGTAGTTCCTTCTGCCTCGCTATCTATAGATGTGACAGCACTAACCTTGGAAAAAAATGTGAAAGTAGGAATATAGATAGATAGATAGATAGATACAGTAAATACGCTAGGGTTCCTTTGAATAGTTCAATGGCTAGGATGAGGGTGTATATAGGTAAACTTATAAAATAGATTATTAATTACAAAATCTCAATAATTTGTCTGTGATCATTTTTGCTTTTCTCGCAGAACCTTTTAGATGCAGATAGATGTGATACAGCTCAAGGCAAATGGTCTGGACCTATTAAACCATCCAGGAGATGACCCCTTGTTTCCCCTGCAAGCAGCCCAGGCAAAGCATGACTGTGGGTGTCACCAAAACAGTCAGTAAAACTGATGAGGACCAGCAGGAGTGACAGAAGCAAGTGGCAGTAACAGGTAATTAACCTCCAAATGAGTGTGATACATGTCACACTTCTCAGGGCTTTGAGACTGCCCTAATGTGGGTGGCTCATTACCAGCGTAATGCAAGGGCACCTTCCACCCCATCAGATCAGGGCACTGTGTCCACAGCACTAAAAGGCAGCCCTGCTGTAGGAAAAAATGTCCATTGCTGGATCCAAGGGTGGTGAAACACTTGCAAGGTCCCAATGTGTTAGGCAGTGGGTTTTACTTGGAAGAAGAAAAGCCTAGGGAGCTGCCTGACTAAGGATCACACCTACAGGCTTAGAAATTGCAAACTGCAAAGTGGTGGGTGACCGGAGACCGATATACTCTAAATATCCTCAGCAGCATCCATCTTTTGTCCCCTTACTCACTTTTTGTTCACATTTTAAAAATAGAAATATCAGAGCTGAAAGAAAAAGTAGTACAATATTGATTTTGTTAATTGCTTAAAAATTTTATTGATATTCAGCCGCAGGGTATCCCTTTTCTGATTTACTGTGTTTACTCACACCTGATTACTGTGCATCATAGACATGAAATACTTTTCCTGAATTGAATAACTTCAGAAGAGCTCTCTGATGACAGGATGTATTCATTGCAATCAGTAATGAAATTCTTAATTCACGGGAATGGATAAGCGAGCTCTATGTGCGTTTCTGAAACTTTTTTTCAATAATGTTTTAATTCTAGCTCAAAATTTGCCATTTAGAAAAAAAAATAGTAATTTATTGCTGTAGGAAGCCCAAGTAGAGTTCCTCTTTCTTAGGACTCCTACAAGAAAATTCAAGTAGGGATAAGTTCAAAACTAAAGGCATGTAAGACTCCATGGTAAATTAAGGTTAATATTTCGTATCTTTTCGTTATTTCGTTAATATTTTCGTATTAGGATCTAATTGTTCTTCCACACTAAACCAAAGAAGCAGTTTGGGCTGATACTACTGATGATTTCTCTAATGGGTTTTCAGGTTCGTTTATTTGTAGAGGTGGAATCGGGAGGAGTGAATAGGTTGGGTACAACAAATTCAATAACAAAGAAGAAGACACAGAAAGACTAAGTGCTGCTCATGATGAAGTAGTTATCCTTGAAATATATATAGGGTAAGAATATTTATGTAAAGATCTGGGAAGGTAATAATGAGTAATAGAATATGATTTTGATGATTGTTTTTGTTCTGCACCTGCCATACCACAAGGTTGCAATAGATTTGAAAATCACTGAAGTTACATTTCTACACTGAGAATCAAAATGTGACCCAATATTAACGGACTAATAACTCTCAGTGTTTAAAAGTCAATAGAACAGGGTTTCTTCACTGACAAAGTAATACACATCCCAGAGACATGAGTAATATTAAGACACACAGCTCGCCATCTGACTGTGAGGGAAGCCAGCTCTCCATTAACTGCTGTTTAAATATATTCAGCATGTTTAAAGAGAGAGCTGATGAGCCATCCAGCATGCTTTGACTCTCTCTACAGAACAGGAGCTAATGATTTGTCAAGTGTCGGCTGAAGCCTTACAGGTTTAAGAGGACTCATGCTACATCATGTTCAGCAGGCTTGATAAATGCAAGGGGAATGGCTGCAGCTGGAGCTAGGTCGCTGCAATCCTCAGAGGAATGCGGATGTCTGCTGGAAAGCAAGAGGTGATCTTACATCACTGGAGTAAACAGTGGTTCTGACCCAGAGGGAAATAGAGTTAGGCAAAGGCAGCAAAAGGAAACGTTACTGAAGAACCTCCTTGGAGTTTTTTTGGAGTCAAGTTGAGACTTGCTCAACGGTTTGTTAACTGGTAGATCAGATGTAAGAGTGTTTTTGAACATTAGCAACTTTTTCATCTTCTGAAGCAGCAGCTTTAAAATAAATCATATTATCTTAGGAGAAGAGAGATTTCACTATGTGAAAGAGAACAAAATTGACCTTCCAGATTCTGCCCTCTGTCATGACATGTTTTCCATCTCTCTTCTCTCAGTCTCTTTATAATTCAGAGTAAAATCCCAGCCTTTCTGAAAAAAAAGCAAGTTTCACTTCAATTCTGCTTAGCAAGAATCTAACCTTTATGCACTATTTCCTTTAAATGGGTTGTTTTCCTCCCTACTAGTCCTATCACTGCAAAAGCTGTACTTTAAACTCAGTTACCTTAATTGCATGTAAAGGACAGGATAGGGATTCCAGTTTCACATTAATGCTTTGATACAAAAGTCCCAGCTGAGCTGTGTAATCCTCACCACAGCAAAAAATGAACGGGTAAGTAGGAAGATGGCTGTGGTATTTGGAGTTGAATATTCAGAAAAATATTCTCAAGACACATAGGTTGGCAAGAGGAGAGCCATTAGCATCATGGTTGCTTCTCAGAATAGGTTAGATGGTAATTTTTGGTGCAATATGGCATTCCAGTGTATTCAGTGAAACTGTTTCTGTTTTTAACAAGCTTCAGATCTGTCCCCATTTACTTTTCCTTTGAACAATATTGTTGAGTCCAAAAATTCAAGTAGATTTCTGTTATCTGGATGAGCAAGGAGCTGGTAGTAATGCTCAAGCAGAAGAAGGGGGTATACAGAATGTGGAAGAAAGGGCAGGCCCCCTGGGAAAAATACAGGAGTGTAGTCAGGGAATGCAGAGATGCAACTAGGAAAGCTAAGGCGCAGCTGGAACGCAGCCTGGCAAGGGACGTTAAAAATAACAAGAAAAACTTCTATAAATATATTAACAGTAAAAGGAAGATCAGCGGAAATGTGGGTCCTCTAGTGAATGGGATGGGCACCCTAGTTACGAAGAACACAGAAAAAGCAGAGCTGCTGAATGCCTGCTTTGCTTCAGTGTTTACCAAGGGCAGCCCTGTAGAGTCCCAGGCCCTAGTGACAGGAGAAGAAGCTGGAAGAAAGGAAGACTTGCCCAGAGTAGAGGAAGATTGGGTCAGAGAGCGCCTAAGACACCTCGATGCCAACAAATCCATGGGCCCTGATGGGATGCATCCCAGAGTTCTGCGTGAGCTGGCAGACGTCGTAGCCAAGCCACTCTCCATCATCTTTGAAAGATCCTGGAGAACGGGGGAGGTGCCGGAGGACTGGAAGAAGGCCAATATCACGCCAGTCTTCAAAAAAGGCGAGAAGGAGGACCCGGGCAACTACAGGCCGGTCAGCCTCACCTCCGTACCTGGAAAAGTGATGGAACGGCTCATACTGGCCGTTGTCTCCAGGCACGTGGAGGACAAGAAGGTGCTCAGGACTAGTCAGCATGGATTCGCGAAAGGGAAATCATGCTTGACTAATCTGATAGCCTTCTATGATGGGATGACTGGCTGGATAGACGAGGGAAGAGCGGTGGATGTCATCTACCTTGACTTCACCAAGGCTTTTGACACCGTCCCTCACAACATCCTCCTGGACAAGCTCCGGAGGTGTGGGCTGGATGAGTGGTCGGTGAGGTGGATTGGCAACTGGCTAGATGGCAGAACTCAGAGGGTGGTGATCAGCGGTGCAGAGTCTAGTTGGAGGCCTGTGTTGAGCGGAGTGCCCCAGGGGTCAGTCCTCGGTCCAGTCCTGTTCAATTTATTTATCAACGATCTGGATGAAGGCACAGAGTGCTCCCTCAGCAAGTTTGCAGATGATACGAAGCTGGGAGGAGTAGCGGATACTCCAGAGGGCTGTGCTGCCATCCAGAGGGACCTGGACAGACTGGACAACTGGGCGGTCAAAAACCTCATGAAATTCAACAAGGCCAAGTGCACGGTCCTGCACCTGGGGAGAAATAACCCCAGACACCAGTACAGGCTGGGGACCGACCTGCTGGAGAGCAGCTCTGCTGAGAAGGACCTGGGCGTCATGGTGGACGACAGGTTGACCATGAGGCAGCAGTGTGCCCTCGTGGCCAAGAAGGCCAATGGCATCCTGGGGTGCATTAAGAGGAGCATCTCCAGCAGGTCGAGGGAGGTGATCTTACCCCTCTACTCAGCCCTGGTAAGGCCACATCTGGAGTACTGTGTCCAGTTCTGGGCCCCACAGTACAAGAGGGATGTGGAGCTGCTGGAGAGAGTCCAGCGCAGGGCCATGAGGATGATCAGGGGCCTGGAACATCTGCCCTATGAGGAGAGGCTGAGGGAGCTGGGCTTGTTCAGCCTGGAGAAGAGAAGGCTGAGAGGGGACCTGATCTGTGTCTATAAGTGCCTCAAGGGAGGCAATGAGGAGGATGGGGCTGGCCTCTTTTCACTGGTGGTCACTGACAGAACCAGAGGAAATGGCCATAAATTGAAGCATAAAAAGTTCCACGGGAACTTAAGGAAGAACTTCTTGACGGTGAGGGTGACAGAGCACTGGAACAGGCTGCCCAGAGAGGTTGTGGAGTCTCCTTCTCTGGAGATCTTCAAGACCCGCTTGGATGCAGCCCTGTGCCACGTGCTCTAGGTGGCCCTGTGTGTGCAGGGGCGTTGGACTAGACGACCTCTAGAGGTCCCTTCCAACCTTAGGCATTCTATGATTNGGGAACTTAAGGAAGAACTTCTTGACGGTGAGGGTGACAGAGCACTGGAACAGGCTGCCCAGAGAGGTTGTGGAGTCTCCTTCTCTGGAGATCTTCAAGACCCGCTTGGATGCAGCCCTGTGCCACGTGCTCTAGGTGGCCCTGTGTGTGCAGGGGCGTTGGACTAGACGACCTCTAGAGGTCCCTTCCAACCTTAGGCATTCTATGATTCTATGATCTTCTGCATCAGCTATTATAGTTTCATTTGTAGCCAGAACAAAAAGTACCTCCCAAAAATTGTAAATCAAAATGGATATTTATGTCCCCCGAGTGAATGTCACCCAAGTGAATATTTTTTCACTGACAGTACAGTAACCCTTATACCAGGTTATCCATTATACTGACATCTCTGAGAATACTTGCATGAGTGAAGTCTTCTAATGGCAGGCTGAAGCTCTGAATTGTGATCTGCGTAACTAGCTTGTTGCCAGCACTCACGGTTTAAACTTGGATATCAAGGCTAGGTTATTTTTAAATGCTCCAGGTTCATGGGAAATGCAGCAACTTGAAAAGCCTATTTTTTCTATATAAAAAAAAATTTAAAAAATTTAAAAAAAAACACAAAAACACAGACAGTGTAGCTGTTAACGGCACAAAATGTCAAAAAGCAGAGGCAAAAGCCCGAATTTTACTCTAGATATTATTATTCCCTACGTAGGATCACAGAGGAAACACAGCTGCTAACTGAGACCAAGGCACTGGTGAGTGAGGAATGCTATTGCCTGCCTTAGTAGATTAAAGATGCTTATTAGTGTTGTTTTCTGAAGGACCAGAGTTTTACAATGCAACCACTTCCTGATATACTTGGTTTCACTGTGATAGCCCATCAAAAAGTCCCTTTGTATCACAAGGGATTATGTCTACGGTTTTTATGCCTTAGGCTTTCTTCAACTCCTGCTGTAATTGGCTGTGGGTTTTATTTTTTTTGTATTGTTATTATCTAGAAAGCTTTTTTTTTTTGCCTTGTTCCTTTGGTTTTGACTTTTTTGATATTTCAGTTGTGAACATTGTAATGTTTTTAGAGTTTATCCAGCTGAAACAAATGCTACCACAGCTTTAGCTTATTTTTTTCTACCCAGGACATCATTATTGTGTATTAAGAAGTGTGCAGACATTAATATGCCCAGCTATTTAATTTCTACTGTGTGCATAAACTACTAAGGGCAAAATTATTACTCTTGTACTTACTTCCTTTAAGAGGAAACACAGTCAGCTCCCATTACCTATTAAAATGGCTGATGGCTAATTCTGATGTCTGCAGAACTCTTCAAAGAACAAGCAGGGGTTCATTGCTGTGCTAATACAAGCAAATAGTTAACACAGTTATTAATAGTTAATAGTTTTCTGTAATTTGTACGATTCTGCAGCACAGAGACCAAGGTGAGCTTTCTATACACACATGCACACAGAGAAGTACAAAGCGACTTAAAATAGGGATGTTCCCCATTCTACTGCAAATGGTAGAAATGCAAGACCTTTAAAAGAGCTGGCACACAGAGACATCTGCCTTTTGAAATAAAATGTTACCGTCAGTTTCATGTGGTCAGCGGCGAAAGGGTATCAGAGAAGAGACAATGAGCAAAAAATGAGTTGAGAGAGAGAGTCACAGATGTGGAAATGAGAAGGGAGTTCCAGCTGTTTGGACACATCTGCTGCATGAAAGGTGAGTGCCTGTTAAAGACTGCTCTTTGGCCTGAGAAGAGGCAGCAGTCGCCATGGAGGAATCAGCCGAGCAATAAAGCAGAAAAGCGGGGATTGAAAGATACTGCATGTCAAAGCACAGAGAAAAGCTCAGTGTGGAGCTAGCAGCATTTGTGAGCCTGATTCATCTCCAGGACAGGAGGAGGAAGGATTACAATAGTCTTTGGGGCTCTGATCGCTTGATGTTATACGGACACGTAGTGAGAAGCTGAGATAGCCTGACAAAGATTTTAATGTTAGATTAAAAAAAAAAAAGCATCAGAATGTATACTTTTCACAAGAAAACCTGGAAAACAGTGGTGATACCTAGGTAACTTTTATTAGGCTTGAATTTTGTATGAACTGTCAGATTGTCTACTTAGGTTTTATACATGTTCTGCACCTTGGACAGAACTAGGGTGAGCTAGGAGGAAGCTCAGCCTAAGTGGAGGACTGGTTCTTGCTCTGCAGTGAGCTTGAGAAAACTGTGCCTGAGATTTTAATCGAAACTCAAACACATCTCCCAAAGACAGCACAGCTAAAGAAACAACGCCGTTCTTAGATTTTATAAGACAACCCTTAAACTGGGAAGCAGAAGGCAATTCTCTTCAGTTCAGCCAACTGAACACGAGCCATCAGTGTGCCTAGGTGGCCAAGAAGGCCAAAGGCATCCTGACTCATATCAGGAATAGTGTAGCCAGCAGGACCAGGAAAGTGATTGCTCCCCTGTATTGGGAGCTGATTAGGCTGCACCTCAATTACTGTGTTCAGTTTTGAGCCCCTCTCTACACTGAGGTGAAAGATATTGAGATGCTGGAGTGTGTCCAAAGGAAGGCAGAGAAGCTGATTCGAGGGCTGGAGCACAGAGCTTATGAGGAGCAGCTGAAGGAGCTGGGGTTATTTAGTATGGAGAAGAAGAGGCTCAGGGAAGACCCTATTGCTCTCTTACTGCACAACTATCTGAAAGAAGGTTGTAATGACACAAGGGTCAATCTCTTCTCCAGAATAACTACAGATAGAACAACAGAAAATGGCCTAAAGTTGCACCAGGGGAGGTTCAGGTTAGACATCAGGAAGAATTTCTACATGGAAAGAGTTGTTGAACATTGGAACAGGCTGCCCAGGGAAGTGGTGGAGCCACCATCTCTGGCAGTGTTCAAGAAATGTACTTAGGGATATGGTTTAGCAGACATGGTGTTACAGCTGGACTTAATGATCTTGAAGGTCTTTCCCAACCATAATGATTCTATGATTTCAGCCTCTAAGGAGGAATCTTGGTAAAAATCCTCAATAATGAGTTGCTCTTTTCTTCTTACTTAAGGCATGAGATAGACCCATACTGGTTCAAAAAGTAACCCTGAGGCCAGCTGTCCTCCATGTCTACTGTTACATGGACATTACTGTTGTTTTTGGGTGACCACCTGGTGCAAGTAGAAGGAAAACTTTAAATGCATTTGCTGATTTGGACTGTGTCCTAGTGTACACTCTGCAACAGAGATGGTACTGCAGAAACTAAGATCTAGGTTATCAAAGATGGTCACTTCCCTAGATATTCACATTTGAGGATTTGTTCCCATACCTGTTGAGAAGCAAATGGAGAAAAAGAAAATGATTCCAAATCTTCCAGGTCCTCTCATTCCTTTCTTTTTACCTCATGGAATAACCTTAAGTGAGCTGTAAGGTAAATAGAGTAGCTCTTATAAACCATTTTTTTTGTAGGCTTTTCACCATCACTGAGAGTGACAAATTTGTTGTTCATATCAGTTGGGTCTGTAAGAAATGACACAAAACATAAAAGATTCTCTGCTTTGCAGTAATTATGATCAAAATGTTAAATTCTTTTCACTGCCATGTCAAATCTTGAAAATAATTGGCATTTATGAAGAGAGACCATGGAACGGTGGTTGCCTGGGTGAAACCAGTTTCAAGTATGACCACCTCTGTGGAGTTTATATGCCTTTTCTTTAAAGAAAGGTGGATATTTATCATACTAGTCTACTGCTGCAATGAGCTAAATCTTTGTTCCTGTTGACTCGTTGCCAAGGCACTCCCCAAACACGTCTTATTTTTAATTTACAATGCTGCCCAGCTGGACTGTTAACAGCCAGGTCCCTGGGGATGCGGCACAGAATTCACAAAGAAAGGAAAAACACACAAAGCATTCAAAATTGCTAGATGTTAGAGATGATAAAACTTTACTGTGAGACTACCTAATCTCATCCCTCTACTCATGCAGGATTGCTTCTAGTCTTATAGTCTCTGGTCTAAGAGCAGAAGGCATGAAAGTGAGGATCTACTCTCACTTTTTCTTCTTTTGGAGAAACTTAACTGTTGCATAACATGAAAGTATACTTCATTTGTTGGTTTGTTTTAGAATGATGAAAATCAAATCAGGAAAGAAAAGGTGTTTTTTCCACAGTTGTTTACTTTCCAGAGTACTGAATTATGCATAAAATATTTATAAGATAGTTTAGAGAAAGCTACAGCTTTCCACTATACTCACAGCTTGCTTAAGCAAAGTAACATAGGTTACTTCTCTTTCTTTAACAAATAAGTTAGAGATTTTTTTTTTTCAGATTTCTGGGTACCAAAATGCAGGCAGATGTGTAAATGGAAAAGTAACTAAAATAATAGCAAAAAATTGGATTGACCGGGCTCAAGGAAAGACCAAATCTTTCCAAGATGGACCATCTGGAGAGAGGGAAAAAAGAGAACCTCTGATAGACTGATTAGAAGAAAAACTACTAGAAAACTCCAAAAAGGAAAAAAAAAACTAATTGAACACCAGATGCAGAGTTAAGAAAGAGATTGGAGATTGTTGCTAATATTACTAATATTTTTTCAGACAAGGGTCATTAAAACAGCAGCAAAGAAATATTCAATACAGAGGAAGAACTATAGCAAATATCAGAAGAGCTCCCTGATGGAGAGAAGCTTGAATGTCTGTAAATAGTGTTTTTCAGTTTAAAGAGGAGTTGTAAAGAGATAGCTAGAGGAGGGGAATAGTTCTCTGCTTTCCCCATGAGTTGGGGAAGAATGACTGAATGTGCTTTGATTAGTTATGAAGGAAAGGCAGTCAAAAAAAAAAATTAAGAAGAGTTGCAACTACGGACCAGTAAGTTCAGAAAACTGGGAGAACTGAGGCCAACATAAATCAAGAAAAATGGTGATGGAGAAGGGAAAGAAGCTCTTGTCTACCTGTAGTCACAGACTGTAATCCTTCAAAGTGCATTTTTGAACACCAAAATGATATAGGAGAAGAGAAAGTCAGCTTAATTTTTAACAAAAAAAAATCACACTTCAAAACCTGAGGGAGGTGAAACCTGAGGCAATGAATTATTGACAAAAGCTCTTTCACTGGAGTTTTTTAAGGACAAGGTGCATCAAGTTAGATTTCAGTCATGGACTGCCTTAAATTGCATCCTATGCTGTGACTATACATGCATGTGACCAGCGTGAGTACCAGCTGGTCATGAGATGGGACTGTGTCAAGCTGAACGATGGCTTTGGGTGGTGTGTCCAGCTGTTGCTTACATGTCCTGTAAAGTGTCCAGACATTTGTCTGTCACAGGGCAGGGCTTAAGGAAGGAGGTTTCAAGCCAAATGAGGTGATACTTGGGCTAGAAATGATACGCTGGGTGAACCTGGAAATTAATCCTTAGGAGAAGAACTATTTAATGCCATCACATTTGCAGCACTACTTGACATGAGCAATAACCAAACCTTGTCCACACACACACACAAGTGAATGAAGTAATTGACATACTTGCAACACAGAAGAAAAACAATCAGTTGATCTTGATCCCTCTATGCTCCACAAGGCAGCAAAAAGTCAGGTTCCAGACTGCTTTATGTAGCTGCTAAAGAGCTTAATTTGCCTTAATACCCATTTTGGAATAATTATTCATACTGGAATTCTGTCTGACTGTGCAAGGTGAGACAGTTCAATTATTTAATCATGCCATCACTCTCAATTTGAAAGGCCAGTGCTAGAGCAAATGTGCTTTCTGTTTAATTTATACCAATACTTAACCTAGTTGGTCTGTTCCCTGTTTGCATGTCTTCAGTCATGTATCAGTGTAATGGATCGTTCCTTCATTTTTATATCTGCCAGATTTTATGAGCCTCACGTTGAGCGGGTGGCTCTGAATATGAAAGCTTTGCTCGTCTGCTTGTGCATTTCTACACATGGAAAGAAGCTGGATGAAAAAGGGAAACAGATTTCCTTAAGTGTATCTTCCTGCATACGCATAGGCAAAGCTTTGTGGTTTCAGTACATACCTGCAAATAAAATAGAACTACTGATAATGTAGATAACTTCTGTAGTTGTTTGTTTTATTTTCTGTTGGTCTCATTTTGTAAGTATAACTTTCTACCAACAATGCAGTAAATATGAGCTTTCCACATGCCTTTCTTCTGCCTACACTGTAGAACTTAAAAAAAAATTCAGTTTCTGCTTCTTATTGGCCAGGTGTAATCGTTCTAGGAACTATTATGAGGGAGACTTCAGAGTTTGTCTTAACATTTTACCATCTTCAAGTAAAACAAAACAAACAAACAAACAAACAAACAAAAAGAAACAAAAAAAAAGCCCCAAGAAATTAGGACAAGGAAAGGATTTTTTGCTAGGGGATATCCTGTATTTGAAACCTACTTGTTTAAATGCATCCTGGACAAATTGCACAGCCAAGCTAACATCAGGAGATGTTTGAAGACTCATAACTGGAATTAAAGAAGATTTATAGGATTATTACATATAGTCATGAGGAGCCAAGCATAAATAGTAATATTCAAGGTGACAGCAGAGTTGGGTTTAATTACCTTGTAGACATGCACAGTGATCTAAGAATTGGGGCTGCCTGGGATTTTTTTTTTAATCTATCTATAGATTTAATCTATCTAATCTATCTATATATTCCTATCTAATATTTATTCCTATCTAATATAATATTCCTATCTAAGATTTAATCTATCTAATCTATCTATATATTCCTATCAAAGCTTTTAATTTAGAGCATTTTATACAAAATAAAATCAGATTTTTGTTTAATTTTAAAACTAAAAAGTTCTGTTCTCTAAATACAAAAGATATTCTGATTTCAAAATGCCTATTCTAAATTTTTCAAAATTGTTTGGAAAAGAAAAAGATATATCAATAAGAAAACACAACCATAGAATACATGGTAAATATGAGAAATGAATAGATATTCATTTGTTTTTTCACATTTTTGAAATAGTCTAGGTAGCTCATAGGACTAGATTTGTACAGAATAATTTTGATCCAACAACCTCAAAAGATTATTAATTTTGTTGGGATATTAAAGTTTCCTGAAATATTCTTCTCAGTAATAGTAGCTGAAAAAATAAATTCCTGCCATAAAAATGCAACTCCACTAGAATCGAAATGTTTCTTTACATTATGCAAACACTGTTTTGGTGAAAAGCTGAGGAAAGGGCTGGGTGAAAGGATGGGGCTCTAAAAATATTTTGGCATCCGTCTGCTTTTTAAACATTTATAAGATGAATTGTTGTGAGCATGATTTTGAAGCAACTGTTCAAAATTATGCTTCTTGCTCTATATTACAATTTTAAAGAAAAAGTTGAAATCTAAACATCTCAAACAATTAAAAACAGGATTTTCAAAAGATCTCTGTACATTCTGCATAGTATCACTTCTCTGCTCTTTTCTGTTCATCTCCAACAACCACATGTTAAGTACTAGAGATCTTTCTTCTTTCATTGTTCTTTATGTAAATGGGAATAACCGGAGTTACATGTTTTCAGTTCTGTCATACCAATTTAACAAGGACTGTACGTGTTTCTGACTTCATGCTGATTCTCTTCTATGCCTGCTCTTTCCAACTTTCTCAAACAAGATTGACAGAACACCCTAAAAACAAGGCTAGAGACAACCAAATAATGTGCAGTGAAGCTGTGCTCAAAAGATCTGTATTTATAGACTAATTCTGAGGAAACCCATAATTTAAAAAATAAAGCAGATTAAGGCTGTAATTGAAAAAGAATCAGCTGTACTTTCCCCCCAGGCTTTTGAGGTGATTGATGACTGTTAATTTCACTGGTTACCTCTAATTTCAATGGTTACTGTGTTTTGGTTTTGGGGACAATCATATGTTTTAACTCCTGATTTTTATTTGAAACTATTATGAAGATAGCACATTTTCTTACCTAGGAACAGTAGTGTACCTGATCTGCTGGACCACCAGAGCTAAGATGCTCATGGGTGAATAGCGCGTGAGTTATCCATTAAAACATGAAAAATGTCCTGAAAAGGTATATTTTAGTACAACTGGTATTTCTGTTTGTGTTTGGACCAGTTACATGATCTTAGACCAATGTCACATGCTGGCAAAACTTGTGAGTGCAGAGGAGTGATATTTGTGTACTGTGAGTTCAAAAGAAGTTTGAAATAATATTTGCTAAAGGACAGGAAATGGTGGCTGCAGCTGTTTGCCCAATAAAACAAATTCAATATCCGAGTGAAACTGGAGCATGTGATCAATATTGGTCTGGAGAGAAAAGCAACAATAATCTTATAGCTCATTGGAAAAGGCCAAGCTTTGTTAACCTTCTGATCATGTTGCAAAGCCATCTGTTTTACTTCTCATCTTCTCTGTTAGAGGTTTTGAGGAGGGCATAGACTGAACTTTTGCAGTGCTGGCTTGTTATTGTTTGCCTCTGAATTGATGCTGTTATTTCATGAAATGTACAGAGCACTGGTTATCCTGAAAATAAATGAACAGATAGATCCAAATAATTTCAAAATGTGTGCTAGTGTAAATGACAGCTTTGAAGGCCAATATTCAAGGGAGCTGCCCACATATTTACCCCAGATTTGGACCATATTGCAACATTCAGAGGAAACAGGAAAAAAAAAACTTCTTCATTAAAATCACTGATAACTTTTTTTTACTGAGATGCAAACAAAGATGACCTGGGGAGTATTTGGAGTGTTACACTTTCTGCCAAAAGAATCAAAATTAAGGGATCCAAAGTAATGTCAGGTGTCTAGAAGTGTTTCTTTGCCTCATCTGATTTCAGCTATTAAGTTTTCAAAGAAGCTTGGCATAATGCATGGTACTTTTGATCTTTTTTTGCTATTTCATCCCCAAGATCAAAATCAAAAATGGATACTAAAATCCCTTGTAAGAAGTTTTTCAGCTTCCAGTAGTTTTTTCTCTGGAAGAGCAGGAATGAGTTGGGACAGGGAACCCAGAAGACTGATCTTCAAGAACATAAATGTTATTCTTCCAGAAAAGGAAGTAGAAGATACTCATGAGATGTTTGATTACAGATGGGGAATCAGAAGAAAGGGGGAAAAGAGAACTAAGGAAGTTAAAAGACAACTGCATATGTTGCAAGTAAAGGGAAATACAAGGCTGAAGTGGATGAATTTTGGGAGAGGAATTCGCACTCTTTTTTGGTGATACTGAATTGAGGGTCTCTGGTTGATTGTTTTGGTTCTTTTTCTTCTTTTTTTTTTTTTTTTTTAGATGCTGAAATCAAACTTACTGCTCTTAGGGGGGAAAAAAATGCACAAATATCACAGAATGTAACCTTAAGTCTGAAAAGGTAAGTCATCTTATAAGTTTTTTATTTGGGTATGCGAGGTATTTGTCATGCTCTGTGACTGACAGGTATATTGCATATCTATTTATGTCCTTCTGTGCGGTATCTGTCACTGTCTCTACATTTTACCACTGTGGCTTTTCAAAAATGGCAAAATCTAAATGGCAAGGCACAAAGTATCAAGCTTCCTTCCTTGTGTATTTTGCATGCTAATAGCAGAACAGGAATGATGCATTCCAGTCTTGACTAAAGGCTGCATAAAAGATCACAAGCACAATAAAATACAAAATAATCAGAGTGAAATCATATTTTCTGGGTGATTATTGCAACCAACTGGTAGAAGTGCAGGGAAGATTCACTGATAATATATCTTTTCTAGTGCCATGTGAATATAGCAAGTACAGACTCATAGCATGGCTAAATAGTTTCTTTAAAAATATCAAGTTTTGGATCATATCTTTTAGAGTTTCTTGTGTGCACAGAAAATCTCTGTTTTTAAAAGTTCATCTAACCCAAAGGGATTGCATATAGTTCAGCTAACCTTGCCATTCTCTCAGCAAAAAAATGGAAATTGTAATGAATTTTCAAACCATAAATAATCATAAATATTCCCTCTGTGTTTTCTACCGTCTTTTGCTTCCAAGCACTTAAAACCTTTCTAAAAATGCAACTTGGTTCCCACTAAAAGTTTCCAAACTGAATCCTCAAAGAAATCTGAATATGTCATTGTAAGAGATTTGCTCAAGAAAGGGAAAATCAGGGAAAAATAGAGTCTAACAGAATGGCATTACAGAGCTTGCTCGAGGTGAGAGACAGTTACTTCTTCCAGGATGGCTGGTATGTGCGGAATCTACTTCACGATTCCCTTGGCAGCACAATCTGCCCTCCTAGCACACACTAGTAAGAGTGGAGCAGAGTGGAGACACCATGGCCAAAGTTATTGGCTTCCTTGCGGAGGGGATAATCTGATGGTGCCATGTGGATGTTGAGTGAATGGAGGGTGGAGCGGAGTGAAGACACCGCGGCCAAAACCTGTTGTACTCCCTGCAGAGGTGGCAGCCTGGTGGTACCACACAGCTGATGGGCCACATAGTGCGATGTCTGGTGCAGGGACAACAACAGTGGCAGATCAGTCCCTTCTGATAGACTTTGCTTAAGCTTCTCCTCCTAATCTCATTATAATACCAATACACAACCGCATGCCAGAAGTTACCCACTTCCACGGAACAACCACTCCTCACTGAGCACGCTCTCTGGATTTTTGATTAATTCAGGAGACTTCTTTAAATCAATGAATAGCGAACGTAAATATGACTATACTCAAGCTCCACCTAAATGTAAAAG
>VWPW01024979.1:0-17321 GCA_013389825.1 Crypturellus undulatus
TGTGTTGTCCTTCCAGCAGATGTCGGCTGTGTTGTCCTTCCAGCAGGTGACAGTGAGGAATTTGTACATGCAGGGAAGATGTTCACATGCTTAGTTTATGTACAGCTGGAGTTAGTATCTGTCTGTAACTCAACTTCCTTGTAATTTCCAGAGGTCCCAACATAGCAAGAAAATCTCAAATCTAAAGAAAAAGGTAGAGTTTAGCTGATACACATCAATGTTAAATGAATCAGGAATATAAATTGAGAAAAGAATGGGTCAATAATACTTCTTTACCTGGACTTCCAAAGACTTTGGTAAGAAAAAAATTGGATGGAAATATAAAAACATTGCCCAGTAGGTACAACTCTGTTTCAGCTTAGACTTCTATTCTTACAACATTTGATATTTTAGGATTTTTATTCTTTCCATTCTGTCTGCTTCATTTTCATGCTATCTTTTTTACACTAGATTTATACCATGCCTGACTAGGATGAGAACGAACTCTTGGCATTGTTATATTTGTAAAAGATACATGCATGCACAGCTAATAAGTTTTGCAGCATAGAGGCATAATATATCATTGCAAAATTGTGTGAGTTGTGTTAGAGGAAAGTGAAAATAAGATTTCTGCTTCTGAAATGGATAAAAGACCATCTGAGAACTGGGTATTTTCTGAGAATTGAGGTATAGTATCTTTTTTTTTCTTTCTTTTTTTTTTTCTCCTACTCTTTTTTTTTTTCCGTATTGTCAGAGTAGACTTTGACACTTGGATTTATTCCATCTCATCTGGGAAGAATGACTGAAGTGCTTAAGTGAGGAATGAAGTGAGATTTACAAAACAAGAGGAATTTGATCTTAGATTTCTGTACTTCCAAGCACTGAGTATACTTAAATGTGTTTTATAGCTAGCTTTTTATGCTTACTTGATACTTAGTTTATGCTATATCTTGAACTTTGCATTCATAATTTTCTTGAAATTTAGTTCCTGGCTAAATTAACCATAAACAAGTGCTGATCACAGTGAGAATAACATGCTGCTGAAGAAAATACAATTATCCTAAACTCAGTGGGACAGATGAAAAGTAAACAAAGAAATGGCAGTATACACTAGTAAAATTGCTTGATTAGTGTCAGGCAAAATGTCTGTAGATATTCAAGAAAACCAATTTTTTTAACCGAGTCTAGTCACTTCTGGCATTACTTCTGTTTTTCCTTAAACTATTAATCTGATCTTTGAAAGAACTTGGGAAAAAAAAAAGAAAAACAAAAAATGTTCTTGTTCAGCAAATTACCAGGCTGGATACTTTGATCAGATTTCTGAAGGGGTTTGATTGCCTCTACCTCGCAGAAGGCAGGATTTAGGTACTTGCAACCGAGAATCCTCCTGCCAAGACAAAGACCTAACTAAGAGCAACTGCACTCTCAGCAAAGTACTGCCTCATACCCACTGCAAACGCAGGACTTAGATACTGTCATCTGTCAAAGACTGATAGATGAGTAGATAAATTAATCCACCCATCCATCCTTCCATTTCGTTGTTTCTGAAGCAATCTATCATCTAATAGATTTTAATAATGTCTCACACCATTTTCTCGATGTAATACTGGACTGTGTCATACTGCTAACTACTTATTTTGATTCCCATAAGATGGATGTGCTACGGAATAGATCAGACCACCGTTCTGGCTTGTCAGATAGTATTTATTTATGTTCCTTGCTCATCCTTCCCTGGTGCTTTGAATCAAACAAAACCACTGTTTAAATAAATAAAATGTAATGTAAAGTAATTAAACATTTTCCCTTAGCTGTTAACATCAAAGCAACTAATAATTACCTGGTACAACGCTTTTAAAAAATGTGATAGACATTCATATAGTTTAGCGATTACTGCCATAATGTTAAGCTATTGAGCCAGGGTCTGCTCACATCATTCTGTTAAGAATGTAAAACCAGCAGAGATAAGACCAGCAGAAATCAGTCTATCACTATTATTAATTCAATAGAAATATTTATGGTTTTTCAGGGCTAGAAGGAACAATTATAGTCTAATCTCATACTCCTTCTTCTGAATAAAAAACACAGAATTCATCTAGCCATTCTAACACCTACCTCAATAACTTGTGATTGAAAACAACCACTGTACTTTTACAAACCTTTTATAAGTTTTATAATGACCAGGTAGCCTCCCTTCTCAGGGACCTGAGGCTGACATGCAGAGGACTGACCTGAGCACAATAGTTCACACAGGAAGCCTGAGAGCTGAACTCAGGTTTCCTCAGACAAATCCAGTATCATAGGCATGTATTTTTTATCCTTTAACTATAATATCACAGTTAAATCATCATTCGCATTTAGTGTGGGCATAGATTTTGTGGCTATAAAAATTATTGTAATGGTAAGAAACAGCATAGTCTACTAGGCTTCATCTCTGCAGCTCGATTCTACTTTTCTATTAACTTCTTTTGCGAAAGGCATTGAAATCTAGAAATAAAAAAAAAAGATTATATTTGATCTAGATTAGAAACTAGAAGTTATAATAGGTTAATGACAGTATCATTTTATTTTAAGAAAACAAACAAAAAAATGCAAGCCTCTGTGAAAGAGAGTTATGTTGGTCACCTTAAAAGTAGCCTAATCTTAATTGAGTAACAAAATTTCCTCAAGAATATAAAACTTTTTTTCATGGAGAAAAACACTTGTACTTATGCAAACACCCTCACACACCTTCACAAAAGCTTTAATGAAACTTTTACATGAAATTTCTAGCCAGAGAGTTTTCAAGATATTTCATATCAAGTTATCACTTCAGTACTCATGAGAACCAGACACATGAAAACCCCTCTAAACTTTTATATAAACTAATGACTTAGATGTTCAGCAGGAATATCAATATTCATCTCTCTGCTATGCCTGCTTTTCCGTAGCGATGTTTTCCAAACTCCCTGGCTGTTAGCTATGCTGAAGTGAGACATGCTGTCCTGTGATTTCTATCATAAAAAAATCTAGAGGGCCTCATTTTCCATCTGAGATCCAAGAAAATTCACTTCAAAGGCGCAATGGGGGGAAATACAACCACCACATAAAAGCCTCTTTGCATCACAGACACGCATGTTTTAGTTAGGCCAGTAATTATTCACTTCTGCAATTTTATACTAAAGGATCCTCTCCCCTCTTTTAGCCTACGATGGCTGCACTGATTTTACAACTGCATTTTTTTGCCAAGAAAGCCAGGAAAGAGCAACATTTCAAGAAGCACAGTGATAGCAGGGCTTAAGTATCAACGTGGTGAGGTTTGACCTTGTTGTTGATCACCTGAAGACACATCCATCTGAGTCCACCTTGCCTCATTTGAGATATATATGCAACCTTTGAGTGCTATGGTAACAAGAAACTGAACCCCAAACCACCTCCAATTGCTCTGGCAGCATATTTTTAAGGGTGATTTAACACAATTTAATTTTTTGCTGACATGATGAATTTGCCCCAATAGCCAATTGGCTGCAAAGGACCCAGAAGACACAAACTGTTGTTGGTGGAGGCTGGGGGCAGAGCAGGGGGTCCTGCCCGCCGGGGGTCCCCTCTCCAGAGCCATAGGAGGTCGCCCCCAGCTTCCACACTAGTTGCCGACCAGATGTTCGATGTTGCATCCTGACTGGAAGTTTGTGACAAAGCCCCAGAGAGCTGAATGACAACAATCTGTCAACCAGGCATCATCATCATTTTTTTTTCCATATTCCATTATTCTGCACCTTATGTCACTGTTTTTAGTTCCTAAATTGCCCGTTGTTTATGTCTGTTCATTCCTTGCATCAGTATTTTTTTTTAATTTTAATGACATTCCGCTGCTGAGACAATTCATCAGAGTTTCAGCTTTACTTTGCCCAAACCAAAGTGGGGGAAGGGGAAGAAGAGAAAAAAGGTGAGGGAGGTAAAGCAAGGACATATCAATTACTCAAAAAGATCCAGAGGTTCAAGATGTGATGACACCGACAGTAGGAAGTATGATAAATGCTCTGATTTACATCCAACTCCCATTAGATAGTTTGGGGAAATTATGATAAAGTGATTATTTACAAGGAAAACCTTTACAACTTAATTAAATAAGTGTGAATTTCTGATTCAAGAGGCAAGAATGGTTATAATTAATTCTATTTTTTTTTATTTTCCACATTGATCAATGGCATTGCTTTGTCAGCTTCCAAATCCACTGTGCATGTTCTCTTTCATACACACATTGCCGTGCCGATACCCACAGGACCAAAGTCTAGGTAGGCACCGGGGTTGCTTCTGTGGGGTCTAAGAATATATTTGAACTACAAGATGTCCTCTTTTGCCCAACATGGTTGTGCTGCAGAGGATCCTTCTTTTGCAGATGTGTGAAATTCCTTTGAGCAGAATTGGGAGACTGCACCATGTGAAAAAGAGACATAATCAGTCAAGTAGGGTCTTCAAACTGATACATCTTTTGGGAAAGTCCCTCACACCCTCAGAAGAGTGTTGGTACCAGTCCCTCCCTGTGACATCACAGCTGTTTTATTTCTTGGTGAGAAATGAGCTTCTTGATAATCCCATCCTGAGGAAGAGGAAGATGCCTTCATGGAGGGAAGGAAAGACTGCTATTATACCAGAGATTTCTAGGCACTAGGTTTTCCAAAAAAAAATGAAAAAAATTCTTCATAGTCTTCGTAATTTTTTTTTATTTACTCTGCAGTCTCAACACTGGTGTTTAGGGCACATTTAGCTGAGTTCCCTCTCCTCCTTTAATGGGCTGGTTGCTGGAGGCACGCAAACTGAAGCATTTGCAAGCAGCACATAGAGAAAAATGACTTCTGTGAGTGGTCCATATTTGTAGCATTCACTCCCTTAAGGATTTGCCAGAGCTCAGATTGCCTAATTTTCTAGATATACTGGGAAATGTGCCACGGGATCTTTTTTAAAAGGCTATTGAGGAAGTTCTCAGGATATAAAAGCAATTTTAAGAATTGTCCTTTAATTTAGGCTGTGAAACAAAATTTGTGGACTAGATAGCCAGAACCAGAGATTACACTCTAAAGATATAGGCACATCTACAACTTTGTCACATATGTGAGTCAACCATAGGTCACAAACAAGGTTTTGTGGTTTTAGTTTCTACAGTTACTGGGTTACCTGGAGGTAAGCAGCAATGCTCCTTCAGGAGCTGATGCTGCTAATATCCCAACTCAGCAATTCACCCCAGTCTCTGAGAACTACGAGGTGAACCAGGTCTAGTCCACATGACTTTAGGGATGGGACTATAACACCTCAATTAAGGATTGGACTCCAATTGTCTTCCATTAAAGTCTGCAAAAGGAAGTAGGGGCAACATTTCTGGGGTCAAATTACCTCCTGGAGCCACCTGCCCCACTGCGTGGCCTGAGAGGGCCCCAAGCTGACCAGTCTTCTGGAGACACTTCAGTCAATCAGCTGAAGTGCAGTACAGATAATTTTGAACTCACCACACACGGGCTGAGTTGTGCAGGTCTGGAAAGCCTGTCTGTTCTGTCAGTGGCTTCCAGCTCAGTGCCAACAGGACCACGTGACAGGGGAACAGCACTGCTCACTGCACGCAGCTCTGTCGCAGGAGATCGGGGAGTTCATAGATCAAATCCTTCTCTTTCTAGTCCAGGATTCTAGTTGCAAATAATGGGATTTAGGAAACAAAGGTGTGATGAGGCAGAACTAAAGAGCCTTTGTGAAGCATTACTGAGGAAAGAAAGTTGTTGCAAGTAGTCATTAAGTGAGAGATTAACAGTGAGAGCTGCGGCTCCCAGCATAGTGCCTCTCCTTTCAAGTTCGGAAATGGCGAAGACGGAGTTGCAATATTCTCCTCTGTCCTTCTGCAGGATACGGACACCCTTCTGGGCAGTTTCTGGGGTGCAAGTGTCATCTGCTTAACTCCCCTTGGCAGCACTGCCTGGGAGCTGAACTCAGGGAATGGGCCAGAAAGATATCCAGGCCAACAGCAGAAATCATTTAGGAAAGGACAGAAGGTAAATATGTCATTTACTATCTGGCCAGGACGCCGACTGACATCTATAGACCGACAAAAAGGCTGGGGAATCTATAATAACCATAAACGGCTCCTGACTCATTTTCACTCCATCCAGCAGGCTGTTGCAGCCATGAATGAAAGGCAAGTGTAGACACAACACACCGTGATCCATGCTCATTATAAGTAAGAACACCAGAAGTCCTTGAAAGAGAAAGAAATCCCCTTAGGGGCCCATTATGCCCATTCCTTTTGTTTACCTCATCTTTAATTTCCTTTTATTTTCACCTATGAGCACATATCACAGGCTGCTCCAGCATTTAGAAATGACTGACCTCTGGAGTTAGAAAGTGAATAAAGCAAACTACAGAATAGACGTAAACTAAACATGTGGAGACTTTTTTAATACAGGATACATATATGTATATACAAACATATGTACACACACACACACACACACATATATCCAAAACTACTCAGCCCTGAAAGCTACTGAGAAATGGAAGGAAACAAAGTGTCTCAGTTTTGCTCCCTGAATCCTACCTGGTCTTCCTGTCCCCAGCTCTGGGGATAGCTCTTAACCATGAAAATGAGGTTGCATTAATTTCATTCTGGGATCAACCAGGGGAAGGACATAGCACATTAGTCGTCAGGGCTGGGTTCTCTTTTATATTCATCCGCATGCATTAACCTTCATCTTATTTGTTGAGTTAGGCTGCTTTTTGTATATCATGAATAATTTCATTAAGTATTAAGAATTTACCTACATTGTATCTTTGGAGATTTTTTTTATTTTTTTTTTAAATATTTACAATTTGTAATGCATAATAAATATGTAAGAGGTAGGGTATGATTTCTCAGGGTTTACTATTATCTAAGTCTGTCATGTCCTATAACCTTTCTTGGCTTATACAATATTCAGTGCTTTAATGCAGCGTCAGTGCTGTTATCATGGGTTGATGGCAAAAGGACAGCCATCTTGACACTCTCCACTCACTAATCATGTCTGTTTTGATTTGATTAGCATATAAAGGCTTCTGGATTTATGCAATATCAGTGGAAATATGTTAAAAATACTTGTCAGTGTCCTTATTTTGTGGCTTAGAATCAGAAAAGGGGAGGAGGAAAGGGAAGAGCGGGATCATCTGGTTGTATAAGACGCCAGCTTTCCATGCTTAAAAAATTCAGTGGTACAGAGATGGTTTTAGGCATCTTTTAGGCAGCAATCAGTGATAGAGCTTTCATCTCTTTAGTTTTTTAAGGATTTTCTTTCTTTGGGTTCTTGAAAAGAGTAGAGGAAAGTATGGTGGTGGGTGGTGGTGAATTATTTTTTTTTAACGGAAGAAAAGGAACTGCAGAATGTCAAAATGATCATTTGAATCCAAGTCCCAAAGATGTAACAGTAATATAAGTAGGAAGTTCATTGTTCTTTGCCTGGTCACTACAACTAGTGGGATCTCATGGTAGGAACACATTAAAGGCCATTCTAACTAAAAATATTTGTTTATGTGAAGAAAAAAACAGTCATCTGCCTTGTAAGCAAAAAAGTAGTTTTGATGAAAATATAAATTTATGATACAAAGTTGGGTGTATATGATTTCACCTTGCAGCAAGCCATGATGTACATATATATGAAATATTAATTTCATCAAGCATTTGTCTCAACAAGGTTCTTAATCACCTTCTTTAAGAGGATGAATAATCCAGCCAAAGCCAATCTGACTACAAATTAGGTAAACTTAAATCCACTGCTGAATAAGGACTGAAGTATACTTTGCCTTTGCTAGTATCTCTGGTGTGCATATTGAAGTATATTTCACAATAAATGTAAGTGAAGAATCGGTTTCTTTTCTACAACACTGATCTTAATATTAATTCACATCCTTTTGCAAGTACGACAAGATGGAGACATCAGCTAACATGATTTTTCTTTAAAAATAATGATAACTTTTGTAAAAAATGGCAAAAACAGAAGTTTCTTCTAAGACTTAATCTAATCAACAGAAATGAAGTAAACTTAAGATATAGTAGGAAAAAAAATGAATGAGCATGGAACTCTTGAGGAAGAAAAGAGGAACAACAAAAGGAAGGAAAAAAAAGGAAAAAAAAACCCTTTAGTAACCCTGACAGTTAGTGGAGAAAATCACATACGTAGGAAATCAGTCTAAGAAAGGAATATAGGACTATATGACTTCATGAAAACAATGGGCTGCTTACAGAGAGTCAGATGAATGCAATGAGAATGATCAAAATCTAGGAAAAAAAACGAAAGTTGAAGAAAATTTATTTAGCTTAAAGAAAAAAAAATAATAGCAGTGAAGGGAGTGGGTATTGAAAGTTTTATTCAATTCACTCAATGTTGTATCTGCCAATCCTAAATTGATGCTTTAGGTAATCTACAGAACCCAGAATGGTGCTAGATTCTGCATTTTGGCAAACTGAATGAACCTCTTTGATAATATTGGGAGTTTAGACCCATGGCCCACAGGAGGACCATTGTGTTTATCTGTCTTGAACTATGAACCAAATATCACACTAACAAGCTTGAAAAACTTCAAGGTGGGTTTTTTTTGAAAAGTAACCACACAGAAGATAGCAGAGGATATAATACATGAAATTACAGCAAGAAAATTTATGTTAATAGGTAGGAAAGGATTGTGAGGATGGTGAAGTACTAGTACTGTGGGAGATAGCTGTCACTGGAAGATTCAAATAATAAGTTGCATGCATATCTACTGGGAATAATGTCATACAAGCAGAATACCTGCGTCTCCTTGGGCAAGACAATGAACTAGATGACCATCCATTCCAGTCCCACGTTTCTGTGTTATCTTGAATGTAGATAGAAAAGACAAAATATCTTTTTTTCTTTACTGAAAAGTTCTGAAGAAAAATGTACTCAGAAATGCTTAAATGTTTTGACAATTTCAATCAAAACAAAATGCTTCCAGATTCCCAGATCAAAATATTTAATTTTGGTGTGTTAAATTAAATGTGAATGTTTCATTTGGAGATGGTTCAATAATAAACTGCATCTGGTTACAGTACTCTGGTGCCTTATGGGAACTGGAACTGGAGTGCCAAATGCCCTCAGTCCTCTGTATAAACAGTGCTTCCTTCCTGGACTATAGCTTCCATGATGCCTGATAGTAATATGTTTTTCATAACATAGTATAAGTTAGAGCCAAGCTCACAAAGCCACTATTCACAATATGGTGCAACCAAGCAGTTCAATCTCTCTATGAGAAACCATACATTTTTAAGATAAAAACAAAATATGAAAAATGATAATAGGCCCGATTCAATAGAAAAAATTACTTAAACTTCCTTTTTTTACAAAAACTGCAGAAAAGTGGGTTACATTTTAAACATGTTTTTCTGTTTTTTTTTCTGTTTTTTTTTTTTTTTTTTTAAGAAAAAAAAAAGAAGAAAATATCTATTTTCCAGATTTAAAGGTACTTACAAGTATGGTTTATAACATTAAACCAATTGTTTTCCGAGATTCAGTGCAAACCAGTAGTGTTTCTTTTTTATTATTATTAACATTATTATTTCAGATTCTCAGAGTCTCTTCTCCCTCTTCATTCTCTGGTGAACAGATAGGCTGCAGGGAGGAAAAGGCAGGAGAAAAGCAACTTCCAGCCCTGCTTGATGCATTCTCTGAACTGTGTACAGAATTCCACAGCTGAGGTCTCCAAAGGGCTTGAGATACCTAAATCCATGTGGAAACCTGGACCTTAGTCTATTAAACACTCTTTTAGCATAGATCTGCCACCTTCAGTCATTACTTTGTGCCTCAGGACTTGGAGGGGAGTGTTGTCATCAATGTGTGCTAACATCTGGCCCTGAGTAATTGTCATTAGAGTAGGATGTGACAAACAAACACAGCTCGAGCTTTGCAGAATATTCATTGCAAATAATTTATGCAACTAATTTAGCCCCCTCCCCCCTTCCCCACTTTCCTTTTCTGCTTGAGGAATCTACAAGGGTAGACCATGACCTTTATGGATTAGTGTCTCTGTACTTGTTCATTAAATAGTTTGTGAACAATTTTGAGCCTATGGATTTCTTGCAGGCTGCTGGCTATGAATGTCCACTAATACTGATTCACCATTTATGCCATATGATTGGTCACCTCTGCCACTTTTTTTTTTTCCCCGAACCTGCTCATTGCCTAATTTGTTGACCCTAGTGTTATAAATAGCAGCGGAGCCTGAACAAATCACAGAGGATTTGCATCTGGCGAGAAAAGGGAGGGGAACAAAACAGCAGGAAATAAACTGATGTAGGAATTTTAGAATATTCAAAAATACCATCTTGTGGAAGAAATATCAGTAAACTTGCTTACATACATAGATTTGAGCTCTAAAAGGAGGGTTTTTTTTTTAACTTCTTCATCTGGTATAACAGGATAGGCAGTTCTTTAGCTGGTTTTACATATCTGTCACAATCCTCCCAAGCAATCCCATGTATAGACAATGCTATTGGGAAGAAATTTTGTTCCCATTCTTTATGCGGACTGTAAACTCTCTGGGACCTATCTTCTCTCTTACCCCCATTAGCCAATAGCGTTTTGACCTCGGCTGAAATTTAGTGATGCACAAAAGGAAAATGAAACAACCAGTAGGCTAGTTTCTCTGCAATTGTGCTCATTTGTCTCTCACCTATCGCCTTACTTTGATGCATAAAGAGAAGCTCCTCCTAGTGCACAAATAAACTAAAGTGGATCCTGGGTGTACTCAAGCGATAAATGAGAAAAAATCTGTAAGTACAAGCTGAATAAACTCTTGTTTAAATAAATAAATATATATATATGCATTTGCTTAAACATATATAACATATATATATATATATATATACACACATATTATATATATATGCTTAGGCAAATGCATTTGGAAAAAAAAAATATTTTCTTTCTTTGCCCCGTTTTAATGAGGACATGAAAGCACTGGAGCCTAGGTAACTCAAAAGTCTATAAAACCAGTGAAGAATAAGGACTGTCAGCTATTACAAGCTCTCTGTAGGCCCAGCTGAACCAGTGCTCTACCGGGAAAAGACAAGGGAGCTTATTACCTATCCCCTGAGCTATCCACTCTTCCCTAGAGAGGCTTTTTGACATCAGGGGCTTAACTGAAACATATGAATTAGAGTGGAAATTGAAAGTATTCAAATATAAATTAATTTATACCCAAGGGTTATTCATGCCAACTAGCAATAAATATGCTGGAAGTAAAAAAGGCTAATTTGAATGAATATGAGCGGGCAAAAAGCAATCAAGGGCAAAAAAGAGGCATATGCAAAGTATAAAACATCAGATAGTGGAAAGGGAACTGAAAAGATTATAGTGAAAAATTAAAGTGAAGAAAATGGGAACTATGTGAGGTTGTGGAGAGCATCTTTCTGTGTCTAGGTGGTAAAATGATTGGTGAGAGCTGCCTCTTTGGGATCTCCAAGTTCAGGGAAAATCATGTCAAGAAAAGTGACTAGGGTTTCTATGTAATACTCTCCCGGACAGATATCCAAATCATCAAATTGGAAAAATGCCCCCCTAACTCTAAATGTAAACCAGTTATGAGGCAAAATGGTGACAAGGCAAGCAATGAAAAGATTATGAAGAGCTAGAGCGAAGAGACACCCAAAAGGGAGGTCCTAACAGATCCTGACAGTCAATTTGATAGGTCTTACAAAAACCTGGTTGGAATCCTACCTTCTCTTGTATACAGGTTTATCCAATATATCTCCTTGGGATAGTCAAGACGGAAGACTTTATAATATTATAGTGTTCCCCTAGTAGAACACATAGAGTATTTCCATGTATGCTGCCTCCTTCTGTCTTTCCAACATTCTCTATAAGAAACACACCCAAGTATTTCTCAGAAGCTTGAATCAGTGTAGCTATGAGTGGGCTGTATCTTACACAGGTCAATCAACCAATCAAGTCGGAATCCTATTATCCCTCATTCTGCTATGACTTCTGTTATGAAGCGGCCTGTTATGGTTCGTCCTTAACAAGCTTTGGATACTGGGACACATAGCTGAGTATACATAATGACAGGAATGTACAAAAGAAGAATGTGAAGGTGAACTCTTTATCATTTTGTCTAGTTTCAACTCAGGGTAATTAATTACTTGTTTCTCTCAGTAAGAAACTTGTACTTAAATTATAATAAAAAAATAAAAAGAACAAGAATAAGAAATGGGGCTGGGATTATAACAGTGTGTAGATGATGTAATAATATTTAGACTTTGCTAGGACAAATCATCCATGGCTTTGGATGAGTTGAAGAGCTGAGCAACACCTTTTGTCATTGTTCTTTAAAAACATTCACAGAAAATATTTCTACTCATATCGGTTACCATTTTAAGAAGCACAACAGCTCCATTTTGTGCCTAAACTACTTGTCTGGGTCTGATTAATTAACCTAGAGGCTTTTGTGATACTCCCCACAGATTTTGTCCCCGGCTTTGATTAATTTAATTAAAGATCACCAGCCTTGACTCACCCAAGGGGCACCATGTCTAACATGTGGAATAAAAGTTTTGAAGAAAATAAAAGAAGGGCTGATGGACACAAACGTGGAATAATTTGTCTGTGTTTTGGAAATGCTTCTGAATAATCTGCTGTGGAATCCAAGTGTCCTAAATTTGAGCAGATGTGCAATTACAGAAAAGCACAGAAGGTAAAAAGTATAAAGTTAGCAAGAAATGCCTGGATCAGTAGATGAAATGTCATTGCTAATTGCTCTGCCTCCAATAAAATTTTGAAGAATTAAATCCCAGCTATTTAGGTAAGTTCAGACCCTGACCAGAATTTGGTGGTCTGTTCACATGAGGATATTTTCTAATTCACAATGAAGAAACCTTTCTAGGTAATTGCTGGACATGAAATAAATTTGCTGGAGAGAATAAAAATACCATGTCCTATGGCATGACTTTGGCGAAGCCATTTTCCCTTTCTGTAGTTCAGTTTCTCCTTTCACCAATTATCTTTATCTTTTATTGAGATTGTCCCTTATGATAACTATGTTTAAATTGCCATGTTATGCTAGGTTGCCCTTTTCTTGCTTGAGGACTGTCATCAGTGATTGCTTCATGAATCCCCAGTCACTTCTGCTTTCCAGAAGTATAGGAGTGGTATCATTTGCTTCATGGCAGCATAACTAAGAGGGACAATGACAGAGCTGGATCTTTTCCTCTGCATCCCAAAGATGGTAGACCAGTCAGCAAAGAGGTTTAGAGGACCAAATCCTGCAGAGGTCAGATGGCAACTTCTGCAGTCTCATTTCTCCTATCATTTCCAATCTCTTTCTCTTTTTCTGCATTACCCACTTCTGCCTCTCTGCAAGCCCTCTTGGTTGGGATGATTCCTTGCACACAGGTTGGGTCTGATATGCACTGGCTAGCTGCCTTGCTCAGAGAGCTCTCAAGGGACCTGACACATGCTGTTGTGTTTCGGTTCTGATGCTTCTGTGGATCCTTTGCTTCCATGCCTATTTTCTCCTCCTTTACTTCCTTTGCTCCCTCACTTCCATCTTCATAGAAGCTGATGCAATGGAAGCAAATTGCCCAAGTCCATCTGAGCACAGCATGTTAATATGGGGTTTGTTATTCATGCACTTACATACCTGGCTTTCTGCAGAGGGCTCGAGCTGTGCAGGGAGCACTTCCAGCTACATCTTTATGTGAGTCTCTCATTGCTCCCTGCCAGGATGCTCAGAGGGGCTGGGAATTTATGCTGTGCTCCCCACCTCTGCCAAACTTGGCGCCCATTTCAGCTGGTCTTCTGTATCAGCCTACTTGCATCTGTGCTTCTGTGGTTTTGGAGAGCGGTGTGAGCTTAGGCAGCCAAATGTTGGCACTGAGGAGGTCACAATTTCGTTAGTCTTAATCAATGAAGCTTTAATAAGCACTCTTTTCTGCTCTTGCTTTGCTCCTGCAGCGTAGCTCCACAGGACAGCAGCTCACACAGTGCTCTACTTCCCTTGGACATCCTGCCATGGAAGTGGGTCATGCTTTTTCCCTCCTCCCCACCCGTTGCCTCTTCTCTCCTCCCTCCACAACAAGTCAGGGTGAAGAAGCTCTGAAGACTCGTGCAATATTCCCACTGTGTGATGTGAGCACCTAGAGAGAAATGGCCTATAAAATAGCTCCCTACCCGTGTTTTTCGAGGTTAGGTTGGATACACCTGCTGCCCTCTCATTCGCTACACACTTCTCATGTGCAAGTAAGCTTGTTTTGCACATCTAAGAAGACAGTTTCCAAAAAGTCTTTCCTTCATTACTATTTCTTTCTTTTACATCAGCTAAATCTGAGTAAGGATACCAGATCTGTTGATTTCTCCCCCTGTTTTCATCCAGACATTATTGAATAAACGCGTAGATGCAAAAAGGAAACATCCCCCTGCACTGCGGACAAATTCAACCATAGAGAAAGGTCCATCCAGTTCCTACCACCTTGATGCCCACTTTGCACATGCTGTGCTAACCCCATTAAGCTCCCTATCCACAGAGGACCCACGCTGCTGCTTTGGACTCCTGACCGACTTTGGATCCAGCCCGGTTGCCAGCTTGTTGTGAGAGAGCAGTTGCAGTCTCAGAAGAGAAACAGAGCAAAGGAAAGTGTTAGACTGGCTCTAAAATTCAGAACACTCTCTCCTTTCTCTCCTAACTTCAATAACAGCAGCAGGGATAAAGAAATCAAATTTCTCTGCCCAGCCTTTCCCTTCCCTCTCTGTTCCCACCCCTCCCCTCTTTTCTCTGGCAGCTGAAATAGAGGAAAAATATGTCATTAAATATTTGTAAATGCTCAATTATCTGATGGCAGCTGTTTTCTAACTGGATTGGGATGCAGAACACAGATGCTTGCAGGAGCTACACCATTTTTTTTTCTCCCTTCTCAGCATAATCCTTCGTTCCTCTCACTATTCCTTATATCCTTATTCACTAGGAAAGAGAAAAAGAGAAAATACCTTGTTGTTAGATGCTGTTCATTACACAGTAGTCATTTCCTCCCAACACACCCTTAGAGTTTTTACTTTTGGGAATTTGGCAGTTCGAACTAACCAACTGGTCTCTACCACCTAGTGGTATCTACTAGTTAAGAAATGGGGAGGGAGAGAAATATTGACATGGTACTGTGGTTTGCAGTGAATTTCAAGAAACAGAGAATCTGTCATACGAGTTCTTATAATGAAATTTAAGTAATCAGACCCATAATTTCTGCTATTAGTTTTAGCTAGACTAGAAAAGGTCAATGCCCTGGCAAGCAATGATTCGCAAATAACAGGTGCAGACAGTCTGTATTATACTGCCATGGGACACTGCTCTGTCACTTTTATTTACTGAATCAATCCACCAATGTCCAGCAGGAGAACAACAGTTAAATGGTCATTAATTGTAGGCTGATGTGCAGATGAAACAAATCTCCAAAGGGACTGTAAACCTTTGTTCTTTAGCCTCCTCCAGCTCGAGCAATGGGAATAAACGTAAATCACTCAATGCTTCGCCTTATTATCAAAAATTTACCATACTGGTCATCCCAGGTGAATTGAATCCAAACAGGTCATCACTTCCTTTTACTTTTTTTCTTTATATATTTTTTTTAGATTTTCAGTGCAGTCGTTTGAGATTTTCATGGTCAAACAAGCTATTAATACACACAAGACAGTAATGGGCGCAGTCCATTGGTTGCCTTGTTTGGTGTTTTGGAGGTGGGAAAATGTGAGATGTCATTTTAAACAAAAGTCTTTACAGAAACTAATTTTTATCTCCATTTTATTATAGATTTGATCTGTTTCATTTTGTTCATAATGTGTCTCCTGCTGTGCTGGCCTGAGGATGTGTACTCCCTCGTCAGAAATAAGAATGATTGAATTATTGGGCATTGATGTGATGGCAATCCAAAGATCTGCCCACAGCACAGACCTTCTTGCCCTGTGTGTTCCAGACAAATGAGCGAGTCTGGAGGATGGCCTAAGCCTTGGGTAGTTTTGGATTTGAGCCTTGGGATTACAATGCGTTGCACTGACATCAGTGACACACTTCCAAAACAGAAACTGAGAGGTGGCTAACAGATAAGACTGCTGGGATAGAGTGGAGTGAAAAAAAAAAAAAAAAAAAACAATTTGTGGTACAGGGGATCTCAGGGGCTTTATTTAATTATACTTTCTGAGACAGTTACATTTGCAAAACAAGGAGAGGTGCCTATCTGCATGTGGCAGACACCACTGGAAAACACAATATATCAAAGTAGAAAGAGCAATCCCATAATGTACAATATTTCTAGGTAACTACATAGCTGAAACAATCAGCTAAATTTCCTCTTTCACCTACCTAGTGTATCATTCTTAATGATGTTTTTTTCTTCAGCGGGCTTTTGAAAGAGACATATTTTGAATTAGGCCCTTATCCAAAGCTCAGTGTAATCAAGGAGACTAGCACCAGAATATTAACTCATGACTAATATATACACAGAAAAGATCTTATTCCTGCTCTGTCTCAACTTTGTGCATCCATAGCCCTCTGAAAGGAGCTCCTGTTATGCTTGTACATTGTAACCACTACCATTTTTCCCAGAGACATCCCTTATTTTTATGCATGATCTATATTCTTTGTTAATAAAACTTTGCAGCTGTTTATACTGAAGCAGTCATAGTTTACCTAGATACAAATGTCA
This sequence comes from Crypturellus undulatus, assembly GCA_013389825.1. NCBI lineage: Eukaryota > Metazoa > Chordata > Aves > Tinamiformes > Tinamidae > Crypturellus > Crypturellus undulatus. The sequence continues at coordinate 16,670 of VWPW01024979.1, forward strand.
GTGTGGGAGTATTTTGTATTCCTCAGGCTTCTCCTCTCATGCTTATTCAATAATCCAGCAAAATATATGGTATCTGTAAATATTCCTTCTACAGTCATCAATGTGAAGTTTGGTAAAACTAGCATATAATGACTACCCAGCATAGAGTAACTAACTTGACACTTCAATATTGTCTTAATTTCAGATTTCAACTCTTCCATCACCTCTGGTTTAGACTGAGAGTTTCTTTTCCCTACAGGTGGTCACTTGCACCTTCTCACCTGTTCCCAGTCATCCTTTTGCTCTAGGCCTTCATCCGTCATCGTGTCACCACAGATATGCGGTTGTGTCTCAGCCTAGGAATGATCCCTTGATATAAGATCCTCTAGATCATTGGTAAAAACAAGTTTAGTCCTGAAACTCATCTACAGAAGTCAACCCGCTTGCATCCATAAGTGTTTCTGTAATGATGGCTCTTATTGTTAAGTTCTTCCACTCTTAACCCATTTAGATTATGCTTTATTGATATGTATAGTTTGAAATGATGTGATAAGTCAGTAAAGACCAGATCCTGAGAGTTGTTTTGTTCTGCAACTCTATGTGGAGTAATATATTTGCCTATATACATGGTATATACTTATATATTCATATATATATTTATATATATATATAT
>VWPW01024983.1:0-21669 GCA_013389825.1 Crypturellus undulatus
CCTGTCCCATGCTTTAACCCCATACTGTTACTCCCTTTTCATGCCCCTGAGGAATACACCTGAGCATGGTCACTCCATTAGGAAGTTCGTGCCACAGTTCCAAGACTGTCTCAACGCGGTGCAGGAAATGAAGAGTGCATCAGAACTACTACATTATCATAAAAAAACAATATAGCAAAAGAAGGCCCTCTATACTGGTAGAAGGAAATGCCTGCACAACTCTTGCAAAAAATACAACAAAAGCTGAACATACATTAGAGCTGCAATTTCTATCATTAAAAAGCAAAAAAGTTATTTCCTGGGAATAATCATTTCCCTTGAACAGTCCAACTCGCTGATTGCAAACACAGCTTCAGGTTAGCACTGCTGCCTGTGGTTAATGAACTTGAAAAACTTCACATTTTCCCAACCCTTCACGGTTCATCCCGTTGGAGGGAAGGGCTCGTTCGGTGAAACGCGCGCCGTGGCACAGAGCAATGCAAAATAAATGAACACAGAGGGCTACGGGGGACCTGGAGCAGCCTCACGGGCACGTGCGCCAAGAACGTGACCGACCAACCCCGGCCACCTGGGTCCTCATGTCCTTCTCCTGCTTTCCCTGCTGGATGCACCTCTGACCACTGTCACCAAACATATTTTATACTTTTCTGCAGCAGAAAAGCAACTCCCAGGATTTCTCTTTTGAGAAACAGCCAGATTTCTGCTCCCCGCCCCGCAAAGGAGCACTCCGCCATTATGATTTGTGATTTTTTTTCTTTTTTTCGCAAGTCGGAAGTTGAATACTTCATTGGCATAAAAATTAAGCCACTAAAGTAGGTGGTGACTGGTTTTGAAAGTTTCATCCACCAGCAAAAGGAATATGACAGGCGACACACTGGAAGAATACTAGACATATCACGCCATGAAGAACTTAAACATACCACTTTTCCAATTTACCTACCTGCCCCCAAAATTAAATGATGACACAACCAATTTGTCTTTCTTTACTTGCCTTGAGGAGTATCTCTCTTGAATTACATTTCATTTCACAAAGTTCTCATTTGTGCCTTTCCAAAATGAAGCTTTTATTCTTTTTCATCTTAAATAAACTTTTTCTTTCTTATGGAGTTTAAGCCTAGAGTAGTCAGAAGAATTCTAAACCATCCTCCTAAACACACACTTAGAAATAGGAAATTTAGTTTCAAATTCATGTCTCTAAAAAAGCAAACTGCTAAAAAGAGCAGTATAAATTACCATGAGAATTCAAGGTCTTGGTTGTTCAACACCACTTAAACTCAAGCATTAAAAATATTAAAGTACACTAATAAAGTTTAAAGATAGAAAAGGCTATCAAAATCTTATAGAACTCTGGTTCATAATCAGCAGTTTATATAAGCCCCATTTCTCAAGCCTACCTGTCCAAGTAACTGCCCTATAATATTGTTGTGGAATTATTAAACTGAAATTATGCAGACATGCATAAACTCGAAGCTTCTCCTTAATTCTCTTTCCTCCTCCTCTATGTTTCTTTCAGAAGCAACATCGCGGCACTATAGCCGAGAACAGCATCTCATCTAACACACATCCCACAGCACAGCGCGCTCTCTGCAGCTTCATCAAAGGCCAGTTAAGACTCCAACTCCAGCAACAAAAAATGGTTTGCTCAAAACTAAGAAGAAAAAAATTTCAGAAGAAATTGTATTTGTCAACAGAAAAAAAACACCCATCTACGCTATTTTTGTTTTTCATTTGCAAAACAATTACAACACACATTTAAAGTAAAAATTGATGAAATATATACAGTCTTTCTCCTATTTTAAATATATTAATAATACATTTTACTTATTCTTAATTTTCAGAAACTCAAACCCTATGTTCCCTAACCAGATAAGGTTCTCGTAGAGATTAGCACACATTTACTTTCATGGGCTGCATAGGCAGGAGAAAAATAATCACAAATGTATAAAAGCAGTTGATGTAGTTGCTCATTAAATTCCTCTTAAGAGTAAATAGAAATTAGTCCTTACCTTTCTTTCTGGACTCTTTCTTTGTGCTGGTTTTAACAGCCACTTGAAGTTCTGTCTCAGTTGACATCCTATATCCTTAGTCCTCTTCACACAGATCCAGTATCGCAGTCAGGCTCATTTAGAACGTCTCTCCAAGAGAATAATTCCGCCTTTCAGATACTATAACCCAAACAGTTCATCTCATTCACTCCTTTCAAGTGCTGTTAAATAAGAAAAAAAACAAAAGAAAAAAAAAAAAAGATGATTTTCTGAGCTTGCAGTTTTAAATGTTTAAGTGTATCAAGTAATGTACTGAAATTATTGGGATAACCAAGATGTCTGTAGGTACCACAAGGTGCACAGAAGATCTACATCTGTCTGAAGCAGCAGCACTGTTTTCTTAATGTAATGATCCCAAGGTAAAAACATATAGCCAGATACTAAATTCAGAATTTTATTCCTTAACTGCTCTTTGGATGCCATTTCAATGCACCCACTCCTCTACTTGAGCAAAGTCAGGTGAGAAAAGTGCCATCTCGTATAGCGAGAGCATCACACTTGAGCACGGCTCAGGGCAACGAACACGCCGCCAGCACGAAGAAAACTGCCTCCTGCAAACACAAGTGATTATGGATGCTCATCTAGAAGGTTTCCTGCAAAGGACGTTGAAAACTTGCTTAATTAAACTGCACAGCTTGCACGTTCATTCAGACGGGAGAGCGCTGCTTACACAGGGCAAAAGGAGAGCACACAGGGAGCGAGCCACAGCTTTATGGATACAGTCACGGTGCTTTTCTTTTATTGCCCTTTCTCTTGGGGAAAAAAAGTTCTCCATCATGAGCACAGTCCTAGCAAATCCATCCAAAGTGCCTGAACTGTTGCCTAGTTATTTAATAAATACTTAAGAATGCAACTAACCCAGCACACCAGCTGGGGAGCTGGCTAAAGATTAACTACAATTCAAGTTGCTAACTCCACTTCCCTTTGATTTAAAAAAAAATAATACACTTCCTAATTTGAAATAACCTCAACAATTTAAAACACTTTTTTTGCAGGAAAGGCTGTAAAGCCTTTAGTACATCTAAATGCAGGCTCTTTTAACACTGCAAAATGCTTCAATAACACTACAGTGCCACGCACGCTGCAAAGTGGTTTCATAGCCCTGAAGTGTGTCAGGGGGGTTTTTGTTAATAAGCGCTCCAAATGTGTACGTGCATTACACGATATTCACAGATAGCTCTTCAAAGTGCCGAGCTGCCTGCTCCTCCTGTGCGGAGCCTGAAGAAGAGGAGCAGAGGGAGGGAAGGGAGAAAGCGGGACAACAACGTGGAGCTGCAGAGCTTTGCACTCCTCGGGCACCTGTACAAACTCCACGCATTTCACCAGTTCCTTAGCCAAGGAAACAGCAGAAAAGCAGAAAGTGAAGGCTGCAGGGACCAGAAGTTCCTCATGTGCCCACCGCCCCCAACCCCATTTAATAACACACTGTTTTAAAGCAGGACAGTGTGTATCAGTGTGCACAGCTCCACGGCACGCGCTCAGCGCATCTCAGGTCATAGCTGGATTGCCAGAGTTGATGTTTTTCTAGAACGTGGCTGTATATTTACCTGCAGGTTAACCTATCTCAGCAAGAAGCACTAATGGAAGGACTGCTTCACATACCAGAAGAAAAATATTGACAGGAGATCATAATAAAGCAATGCAAAATTTTAAAAGGCAGATGGAGCCCCCACAGAATCACAAGTTAGGCAAATTCCATGCCGTAAAAGCCTGAATTAGGGTACAAAGCACAGTGATTTTCCCCACTTACTGTCAGCTACATTCAACCAGACAGCTGAAATGGCAGCATTTGAACGGCACCAAATAGTTTTTGGCAATATGTGACTGCTGGCTCCTTTGAAGGAAAACCATAGCCCCTCAAGGCATGTCAAGAAATGCATGTAAAAAACAAACGCATGTCTGTTTTTGGACAGGTTCGCATATTGCTTTATTTTACATCTGATCAGGTTGTGCTCTCCCAGCCTCAGAGCTCCTCGAATAACCCAACAGGTATCTCTGTAAACCCTGGCAATCGCAAGCTGCGGCTCAGGCTGAATTTGCTACAGCGACGCATCCTCCCTCGGTACGGATCTTCCTCTCCCCTCAACTTCCCCGTCCTGTCCGTATTTCAGCTGTTTATTACCCCGATCAGGGCGCAGTCAATCTGTTCTCCACTGCAACAGCCTCTGTTGTCTCCTCCGATCTAGGTCACTGTTAAACACCCGCCTTCCCACAGCATTTTATCAATGAGAAGCTATTTCCTTCAATAGTTCTGCCACGTTTCTCTCCCTGCTCAAAACACATAATTTTGTTATGCGCATTAAAAAGAATTTTAAGAAGAGAACCAACATCTTACGTGTATCCACCGCAATGATCCCTTGGATGCCTCGTTGCTGCTCCAACTCCTACAACACTATGTGCCTGCCTCAGCTTTTCCTAAAGAGGATTCAGAGCTCTTCGTTTTAACAAAATACTGACATTTTCTATTCCCTTATTAAGTGGGTACAGCAGGAACACAATCAGCGCATTTGGGAATTAACTGGCTTTTAATTCCAGGAACAGCCCTAAGCCTGCATTCTGCATTACTCCTACACTGCAAAAAGCCTAAAGCCTCAGTGAAAAACTCTTTTGGCAAATTCGAACTTTGCAGCCAGCAAAATCGTGCATTTCACAGGCTGGGGAACGGGTAACATGCTCCATCATCCTCTTCCCACTTCCATAAAACAACAATTTCTGGATAATCATTCATTTTCCAAGCCACATTTCAGCAAGCTCGCGCAGGGGATCCTCTGGTCTGAGCTATGCAGCAGGTCACACAAGAGGAGCGTAGCAGCTCCCTTCTGGCTTTAAAGCATCTGAATTTATTCATTTTCTTCAGGGCTTCAAAACTTAAGAGGCTCCCTGCCCTGAAACCAGTTTCCATCTGCTTATGCAAAGGCAAAGCAGCCTTAGAAAGGATTTGTAACTAAGCCCTGGCATTCCCGGGGTGTTTCAGCTCCCCTGGTCCCCTCTGTGGCATTTGACAGCCTCTTCCCAGCAGGACAGCAGCTCCCAAGGGCTGCTCTCACAAACCCTCGCAGCTCTTTCCCTAACATATCCCAAAATATAAGGGTAAAATTACAAGAGAAGAGGCTACCAAAGCCTTGGCATCTTCCATACGAACGTCACTCGCCAGCCATCAAGTCCCACGACCTCCCTGCCAGAGGCTGCTCGGTGGCAGAGGACACAACACGGATTCAAACCTTGGAATTCAAAACCCTTTGATGGTCCAAAAGCTGCCAAAGTATTCCAGTTAATATGGCCTGTAAGCAAAATCCAGGTATGAGGAAGATGGTTACAAGGAGGAGCTGAAGACATTGAAACAGGAGAGAATATAAGGAGGAAAGCAAAGGAAACGGGTGAACATGTCTCTGTATACACTTCATTAAAACAAATTCATCAATGATGCACTTGACAGCATCAACTAAACTAGCTCATACATTAAAGTCTGGATTACCCCATGAAAGGGAGAAATCCCGGTTAAGTGGCAGTGTGTCTCCAAACCCTCTTTTCTGCTTTTGTCACCCTGCCCAGCGAGCAGCATCACTGATGCCATTTCAGCCGACAGACCTGGATAACTCCATCACGGCACTTCAATCACCACACGTTCCTGTTACTTCTTTANCCATGAAAGCGAGAAATTCCAGTTAGGTGGCAGCGTGTCTCCAAACCCTCTTTTCTGTTTTGTCACCTGCCCAGAGAGCAGCATCACTAATGTCGTTGCAGCCGACAGACCTGGATAACTCCATCACGGCACTTCAATCACCACACTTCCCTGTTACTTCTTTACTGACATTTATGTAGCCTCTAAAGATAAAAGGAAGCTTATTGTTTGCAGGATTTCAGCCGTCTCTGTATACAACTTCATTCCTCCTGCACAAGACGTACGGAAAACAAAGCACCTGGTTTAGTTCCTTGAAATCTCCTCCAAAATCCTGTATCCTACTGCTTATTTTCTCCTTTCTTCTCCTCTGTAAAGTAACACACCTTGAAAAGACTCAGAACATACTCCATATGCTTCATATTTGTTTTCTTTCCTCCCCTTTTAAAATGAGAAAGAACTCAACATTTCCTTCCCACCCACCTCAAACCCTCTCCTTCATCTTATATTCAGAAAATTAAACAAACTTTATTATGCTGTCTACATATGAGAACAATACATTATTATTAACCCTTTTCAATTCTTCCAGCATCAGACAACTACTTAGCAGTTAAGCCATAGCAGCAATTTGTTTACTTTTGTATAAAGTTATTTGTTTAGCTCTGTTCATAAAATACTTTCCCTATCTTGCAAACATGAAGCTTGTTTTTTCAAAAAAGAAAATTCTACACGTAACTGAGGTCACCAACACATTTTATTAAACTTATTGTGGTTTACAATACATCTCATTTCTCCAGCCCTGGGGAACGTGTGAGGTAGCTACTGTTTCCTCAGGGAGCGTATCTGGCTCCACAAGAAGCTGATTTACCACCAGAAGAGCATCTGGCCAGAACACTGACCTGGGAAACACTTCCAGAGCAAGATGTACATTAGTATTCCAGTGACAGCAGGAATAATTACTGAATTATTGCAGTGAATTCTGCACATGACCTCCTCAGTTACTCACCAGGTGTGCTGTGAATTTCACAGTTTTCTTCTTCTGGAAAATGCCAGCTGGATTGAAAAACTTTTCACAGGAACGAATCCATTTCATCAAAATTCTTTTTATGGGAGGTTTCTACCTTTTACTTCTGTATCATTGTTTCTACTTAACATTATAGAGCACAGTATTCTGGAAAGAAGGGCAAACCAAAACCAACTGGTCTCATAACAGAACTTCTTTTAAGAGCCACCAGCTGCCCCATCCCAAGGGGCAGGGAATGCAATTCCAGCTCTGCAGGATAAAGCCCTCCACACTGCACCACCAGGTATAAACCCAGCTTACACCCCTCTTCCAAGCACATTTTCTGCTCCAAGACCTGAAACTCCACTGAAGGGATGTTTGGAAGCTTCTAAAGGCTACAGCATAAAACAAGTGCTGCCCCAAACCGAACAGGCTTAAAAGTTTCACATCATTCCTGTAATACTGAGAGGCTGCTCCTGCCTCTAAAAGCTTTTTCCTGTAGAAATTGTTATGCCAGGACTATTATCCTCATATATCCAACACCGCCAACCCTGAATGCAGCAGGAAATAATTCCTTACCATGTTCTATAAGAATAAGCAGCAACCGAAAGCCCCAACAGCTCCAACGCCGACTCAGACACGGTCTGACCACGGTCCCATCCACACCCGCAGGAACTGCCTTGTCCCCACTAATGTCAACCAGGTCACACCAGTGCTAACAAGGTGACATTTGACTTGTACTGGTGCAACTGGAGCTGCACCATTTTACGCTCAGAACAATCAAGCCCTCTGTCTAAAATACAATGGAATTAACTCTAAAGCAGCATGAAAACGCACATTTTTACCTTGGCAAAGCAGGGTCTTTGTAATCTATTTTTGCAAAGCAGAAGAAACGCTCTTTCACGATCCTCTCGACATCAAAGAAACAGAGCGAAGGCGAGGAGGGGGAAAAAGGACAAAGTACGCAGCCGGGATCACGGTATTCTGTAATTAGAGCTGTTAAATGATTACTAAAGTGCAACGGTGCAATCATGACGCTGACGGAGAGGGAGAAGCACACAGGCAGACGGGAGCATCACCGGGGAGAAGGGAAAAGCAATGTCAACCTTCCAACGTTTTATATGGAAATGCAAATTCCTCAGGATCTGTGCCTCTTAATTGGAATTAAATGTGTCCTGTCCCAGACAACTCAGCATGTTTGAAAGTGGCAGAGTAACCAAAGGAAACTCATCTCACACCCTTTAGAAAATACCTTCACTCAGCTGTTTTTTTCCTCCAAGAACGCTCTCTTAACATAGGGAATTGAAACTAAACTAGAGCGCACGTTCATTTTAAATGAAATCCCACACGAAACTCATACGATTTCCAACCTAAGCCACATTTTAAATTATGAAGAGGATCTTGAAGCGATGCTTTTTATTGGTTTTCTCAACAGAGCTGAATTTTGCACTGGCTTTCAGGCCTCTCCAAGATGTGCTTGGTCACACGAGTTAACCTACACCTCAAACTCCTCAATTTTCTGAGCGTTTCAGCATGTTACAGCATAGGAAACCCCCTTAGTGCCCCCAACAACAGAAACGCCTCGTCCAGGACCTTTATTCACTGCTGTTTTGCAATACTCGGCCCTTGTTCCCCCGTAGTCAAGTCAAGGAAAATTAACCCGAGAACTTCACCTTGCTGTAAAGGGACTTCAGATTTATTACAGCAGACCCAGCGACCAGACTTTCACCCGAGTTCACTGACCACCAGAGCAAAGCAGAAAACGCAGGGAGCTTTCTGGGCCTCTCAGTGTGAATTTGCATATTCAGCAGAAATTCCTCTTTACAGCGTGGCTGAACAGCCAACAAATACCAATATTGCAATTAATGAGTTTTAGCTACAGGAAGACTTCAGTGCTCAAGTCTTCCAACCAGCAACACGTTTCATAAAAATAGTCCCATGCAACTGCTAAAACGCAGAGCCAAACCACACTGGGAAGACTCCTGACATGCTCAAGGCTGGTGGATTCTGCTGGAATTTCAAGCCATGACTGATTTTCTGGAGTTCACTTCTCTGTTTTCGGATGAACCGCGAGTCCAGGCAGTTACTCAGTGTATCCGGGCACGTTAAACATCGTTCCACAAATCCCTCAGCCCAACGTCAGGAAGGGCAACAGAAGCAAAAGCACAGACAGCTCTTAAAAAGTCATTTATAAGCATTTTCTGCTCACATTTAATGTTTTTTATGAATAGTAAGAAATTGCACTACTAAAAGATATACTATAGAAAAAAGGATGATAGTATAAGCCTCAAAATTGTATGGGGCAGGTTTTGCTTTCTCTATTGGAATTATAGCAGCTGTAGAGAAATGCACCAGGCTGCTCTAACCATGCAAGTTTGAGTATCTATGTGAGCACATGGCCTTGCACAACCAAAGCCCAAGTGAGCAGGTTGAGGACCCTGCTAAAGGAATTACTTAAAAGACAAAAAAAAAAAAAAGAAACAAACAACAAAATACCATCAGGCTGAAATGTCAAGGAAAAAAGAGATGATATTTTTGATTACTCGGAGGGGAAACTGTTAAGCAGCTAGATGAGCACCGGGACCTACACAAGTGGATAATGTATCGCAAAACAAAAACCACGCTCATTTTCTAAACATTTGCTAAAATCACCCAAATAGTCTGTAATGAGGAACTATTCACCTTCTAGTGTCACACTACAGTTTATTTTCTCTCGGAAGCAATTGCAGGACAAATGCCAAGCCACAGAAGGTATTTTTCCAGCAGCAGCATCTGGCTTCTTGGCAGACTCCTCAGGCAATTTTTAGGAAGCTTCGGAGACGCTATTGGGTCAGTCCTAGTCACATTGCTCCCGAGCTGTCTGGCAGTCTCTTCTTCCTAGATATCATAATCCTTCTGATTTACCTTGAAGGAATTAGCACACTTTTATCCATTTCAAGAACAGTTGATCTGCGAGGCATTTTCTACAGAGACACGGTAAGAGTCACTTGTGTGAATCCGCATACCTTGAAGACAGTGGCATTTCAGCATCCATTGCCTCATGGATCATCAGGAGGAGCAAGCGTGTCCCTGCGCGATGCAAAACCAGTGCATGTGTCTTACCAGTAAATTGAATGCATTTCTTATGGTTAGAGAAAAATAAACATGCATGGAAAATTAGTAAAAATTTAAAAGATCTGGGGCAACAGCAAATCTGTGCCTTGAATAAACTCCAGCACCTCCAGCTGGGATCATGCCTAATGCTCACCCGGGAAGATGAAAGGCAGGACGTTGTTTTTACCCTCCCTCTTCGCATACCACCAAAATCAAGTTTACAAGAGAAAGGCTTCCTGTGAGTTTACAGCCTTGCTCTAGAGTCAAGCAAAAAGGGACAGACCGTGGCAGAAAGCACCGCAAATATTCACAGAGGGTAACAGGGATGGGAGCCTCTTTTTTATAAAAGAGGTTTTGATGCAGCAACTTGCAGTAACTAAGATTGACAGGGTTAAGAAAGATGCATATATCCAGGTCAAACCAAAAGCCAAACAGAGCTTGGCATCTGGAGAACGCAGCTAAATCCAAGCAGACACAGAACCCAGCCCTGGCTAATGCACATTGACTAATATAATTCTGTTTTATGCAGGGAAAACATATTCTGATTATAGGCCAGTGGTGCTCATTGGCTCTAAATTTAGCTGCTATTAGAGCCAGGTGAACCATTAAGTGAAATAATTTCAATTTTATCCATATCAAAGGTTGTACTCTCCACAAATTAACTTCTCAGGTTTAAATCTTGTATTTGCTCTCATTATTTAAGACATCTTTTGCATATCCTGATTGTTCAGCTGCAATTTCTGCACAATCACAGCGCGCGCTGACACCACCGCCGGGGTCTCCAAACGCAGTGCGGTGGCGCACGCTGAGAAACTAATTCCTGGGGCCCCAGCACATGAATAGAACAGAAGACACCCCAGAAACCAAATTGTATTTTAGAGGGGAGGCTGCACCAACTTCTTCCTTTACAGGCTTGTTTCTGCCTGAGTGTTCCGCCTGAGCACTGAGTGTTCTTGGTGCTCAGGCAAAAAGGGGGTTTCTTCAACGTGGTGCAAATTTATACACATTATTTCCTTTAAACTGTCTTTGGTCAAGGAGTCTCCACAAAACCTACAGGCTAAGCCAGCCAGAGTAGCCCTTCAGCAAAGAAAAACCATGAAAAATAAGTAACATCTATACTCATCTTCTATATCATTCTGCTGAAACATCTGGCACACTTAAAACCACGGATGCCACGTTCAGTGTCACACCACGTGAAGCAAGGACTGTGCTGCACTGCAAGACTCAGTTGTGTAAGCAACAAGAGCAAAAAGGCAGAAGGTGAGCTACACTTCATCCAATTAAAATGAGAGGGAATTTAGGAATGCGGAATTCAATTAGTCCATCTGGACGACAGCCAGAGCCGCTGGGTTAAGCGCCCAGTGGTGCCCCGGGTGCTGCGAGCGCAGCAGTGGTCGGGCCCCAGGCTTTGCTGCTGCCTTGGAGCAGGGCCCCGGCCACGCCGCAGGGAAAGGGGCAGCTCCCCAGCAGCTCTGGTAGCCCCAGAAATCCCACAGGATCTCTGTGCAATATGGTGAGACCGGAGGTGTTTGCTCACTTAAACCCGCTCACATAAACAGGCATTCAGCAGAGTCAGTGCCCACGTGCGACTGCAACATTTTGGATGTTTTTTCCCCCGCTTTGAATTCCACAAATTAAGAAGCAGGCAGCAATAAGAGTTTTGGAAGACACGCAATGTTTGTGTTACCCAATTAAGTTAATTAACAAAAACAATGACAGTTACAGAAATCAGAGATGACTACGAACTTGAAGACCATCCTGCCCATTTCTCTGCTGATGAGGATTCGTTCTTAACAGCATATTCCTCGGCTCCTCATCAAACCATTTTAAACAACACAAGCAGACTTGCATCTCCCTCCTCCAGAAGCTTTCACACATTCAAGCTGATTATCACTGAGAAGAAGCAAGGCCAAAGAGTCCCACCAACTTCAAGCCATTACCCTGAATTAACGGCTATAACAACATCTTGAGCAATTACTCTCTTACCTTTCTGCACACACATTTCAAATACCTGTATTCCCCACTTAGCACAACTGCTACTATTAGTGTTAAGCCAATCTATCCCCTTTAGGTAAGATCTAATGATAAAAATCACATATCAGTAGGTTTATAACCCAGACTATTACAGTCTCCATTATTCCATATTGCTTATTATTTCGTACTTACAAAGTCAGGGGGATGTGATTTTATTGCTTGCAAATCATTTTTACACTAGTCTTATGCTGTTATAACTTCACTCTGCTTTTCCAGATATGCTTTTTGCATATTTAAATAGTAATTCTAATTATCCCTACTTGATTACCCTCCTCTTGCAGAACCTTCCCAGGGTATCATCTGCAGCCAATGCTTCATTCTACTTAGATTTTGAAATCCAAAATGCATCATAGCTCTTTTTAAAAATCGAAGAGTAAGTGTGTTCTTCGTTAAAAACACATATACAGTGTTATATCTTTAGATGTACTGTTTTCAAAAACAGAAAGGGGGGCAGATTTCATTAAATTGGTCATAAGAACAATATAGAATGGTGCCTGGCAATACAAATCAATAAGAAAAGCTTGTTGGCACAGTAAGAGATCAGCATAGAAAAGTTATGTTCATTGTCTAAAAATATTGTTTCTTCTGTAAAGGAAGTTCATAGAGGTTTTCTAGATTTATTTCCAACCATGGAGGCAGAAAACTGTTGACCTAAACATTTTACACTGAGTTCGGTAGAAAGGTTAGTAGTAGCTATGATTCACGTTATTTACTGCATTAAATCAAGCATTCCATACAAAGAAATGCACATTGCAGTAGCCCAGAATATAACAGTCAAATTTTAGTCAAAATTAATGCATCTTATAAGAATTCCATTACAGCCTTTTTGCTCATTTTTATAGAGATTTTGTTGTTGTAGTTACTATTGATTTAGTATTTTGGTTTAATTATACATGTGCTCGGTAACAGCATCTATTGTTAACGCCATCTGACATTTTCCCCTGTAAACTCTCTTTCCAGCTTCTTGCAACTTTACCAAGTCAAAGCGTAGCTACTGGGGCTGAAACCTTCTGTCATGCAACAAAAGCAAAGACACAGTTCAGGCTCCCAGACCAGGCTCTGTTGCTCCTGGGCACAAGATCAGCCTTTGCTCCTCCATCCTTGCTCACAGAGCACACTGCAAACAGCACATTTTCCTACGTACAGCAAATGTCCTTCCCTTGTAATTGGTATTTATTCTAAGCACAGATCTATGCTAAGACCGTATGTGCAGAAATGTTACTATACAACTGCATGACAGTTTATCTGCATTTGCAGAATGCTAATACTTGCCCTTCTTCACTGAAGTACTTGACTCATATTAATTTACACTTTTATATGTGTTATAGCATCCAAAGAAAGGAAGATAACCCCTAGGTGCACAAGTACATTGCAATGGTTTCCTGAATTCAGCTTGCAACCTGCACCCATCCAGCACTTATTCCTGAAAATAAAAAAATTAAAAAATAAAAAAAGAAGAAAAAAAAAGAAAAACAACCACCTACATAGCAGCACACAATAGATTTCCAGCAGAGATCAGCAGATCTCAAAGATATTTTGCAAGTGAAGGGCAGGAAAGACAAGCAGGAGCTCCAGTTGTACTGAGACTTCCAGGTCTGTTTCTGTCATAACAGTACCAAACAATGTTATAAAAAGCAAATGAAAATTCAGTCCCATATCCCCGAACACTCCCAGCAGCACGAGCTCTGCAGGCACCGCGTGTCACAGGGCTGGGGACAACCTCACCGAAGCAGCCACTGGAGATCCAAGTGTTGCTCAGCACCGAGGCCACGTGTCCTATCGCCTGCACATGCTGCCAAGCAGCCCCCTTAACCAAGGCGAGGAGGCCAGTTTAGTTTCCCAAAAGGAAACTAGCTCAAAAGTTTGTAACTTCGCCCAAGAACATGATAGAGGCGTCACGAGGATAAGGTCAGAACAACTGCAATATGGGCTGTGGCTCAAATAGACAAGAAAGGATACCTGTCCTGGACTTTTTTTTTTTTGCCTTTTATTTTCTGCAGATTGATGAATTGGAAAGGAACACATGCCTTGAGACCCACGGCAGAGATGTCCTGTTGTGATTTATGTTTCACTCCGCTACAGCTCTAATAAGGACAGAGCCCAGTGTATTGATTCTGCTGGCTGGGTCCATCTGCAGGGACTCAACTTGCAATAGAGTCAACACCACAAGGCCACGATGCCATTTCTCATCACAGCGGAGTGGCTTGGCATCATCGCAAGAAAAATAATTGACATATATCCACATACAGCCTTCATAAATGCCTCAACATGCTGGCTCAGATCTAAGAGAAAGTTCTATTGCTAAAACACATATCAAGAGGTTGCAAAGCAAGTAGTAAAATGTCTTCAAATCATGTTTTCAATGAGATTTAGTCTTGCAATCAGGACTGAAGTCCATCTGAAGAACAACCGGGGTGACCATCACATTGCAGGCAAACATGAATAAACAAGTACTGTCTTTTGGTAGCAATACAAGCCTCTATTCAAGAATAAAGCACAAGGCAGTTCAGAGTACTCAGAATATTATTTGAAGAATACTTCTGTTTTAAGCTAAAAAATTAGTCTTAAGTTTTTCTAAGTGCGGTATTTTGATTCTATTTTTATTGAATAACATTTGCATAGACCTAAAGTTCACCGCTTTAAAAGTCTAAAATTATCACACACGCCCCCATACCACTAAAGCCTAACAAAACCAAGAGAGAAATTATATTTAAATATTTTTAAGGATTGTTTTAAAATACTCTGAAGAAACTTGATTTAGCTAATTTTACTTATGAGTCTTAAGTCATACGTTGAATGGCATTTCTATAGGAGTCAAGAGACTAATATTACCAGGTTCCAATATTGTTCATTATCAAATATCCTGACAACATTCAGTAAGAGGGCAGATTAAAGTAAAACCTTTGCATACCACCATAATAATTCAGGCAATAATTTCAGGAAAGGAAAGGTGGAAAACTAGACTGAGCAAATACCATAATTCAAAATAGATTCCTCATGTCAAATGGTATAATTTTTCATTTTTTACATTAAAGAGTTATTTTAAGTCTTCTGCTGCATATATTTACATGTATAATGGGATTTCTTCAGTGGTTTTTGAATTATTATATATGCTTTAATATTGCATGCACTGTTAGTGTACACACATATACAAATCCACACATAAACGTACGCACTCACGTGCACCATATTCACGCAAAAAGGACTAATGGCATTTTTTGACAGGACGCTACCCTGTAAATATTTTAAACATGAACAGTACTTAGGGCTTGGTTCATTAACGAACAATGTTTGCTCTTGTCTGCACAACTGCTGGTGCCTCGTGGGAACGGCTGACACGCAAAGTGCTAATTTACCAAATCGGTTCTTTTCAATTTGCCATCTGATCCATCCCCACCGGGAAACTCAACGGCCGCTTCCTGCGGTCCTCGTAGGATAGCTTGAGCTGAGACCCAGCACCTGAAGAGGAAGGACTAAAGCTACTTCCATACGTGCTGGGGTTCCGACCATACTCCTATTTCCACACACAGTTGCACTGGGATGAACCACGCGCGTTGTTGGAGGTGAGGGGCAGGTATCACCTTCAGTCCCACGTCCCCATTGCAGTTTGATGCCCATCAGGAGTCTTCTCCAACAGAAACACGGTTCCTACACACCAAAACTAATGTAGACAGAACCAACACAGGACACCAAGTCACCCACGCCAAAGCCGTGCTGCATTTCAGCACTAAAACACCCACCTGCACACAGCCATCACCCCCAAAAACACCCTTCACCACATCAGAGTTGTATCCAACCGTTGCCTCTTCCAACATCCTGAGGCCCAACTCCTTCAAGGACTATAAATACTAATCTATTACTGTTACAAAGTATAATATTCACAAATTACACTATTTATGCCTTAAATTTTTGAGCAGGTTCATTGGGTGCTTCTTTTACCTTCCACTGGTGTCTCAACCTTCCTTCCAAGGGGCTTCCAATCCCTCAGCATTACAAACCAATTCCCTCTCAAATACCTGTTCTACAACTAGACAACTTTCAGTAAGGACTTAACACGTTTAAATTCTCTTCTGCAACCTCGGTGTTGGTTTAGCAGAGCAGTCATTAAGCCCGGGCACTTTGAAGCTGATGGATATATCCAAGCGAGCCCACTTGGAGCTAATCACATCCAATTTGACATTCTCCGAGCACTGACAGTCCTCATTCAAGCCAAGTGTGAAAGTTTCTAAATTAGCTTTCACAGTTTGATTCACAGACAGCAAATGCAAAACGGCACAGGATTAATTTTTTTCCAACAACACAGTGCAACAAAATAGCTCAAAGGCTATTTTAGTTCATTTGCTTTAACTGTTAGGGAAGATTCACAGCGCACAAAATGCTCCAGCAGAGACCGAGGCTCCAGAGGACTTTCAAAGCTTAATATTGCCCCCATTAATTAGAGCACCATACGCTTGCACAGCCTTTCCATTTACTACTAGCCTTTTAAAATGGAAGTCTAGACCGCTCGAGACAAGCCACATAGATTATTGTTTAGAAGATGAATATATCGATAGTTTTCTCCAAGCACTGTAATTAGAAGCTTGTAAGCATTTTTATTACAAACCGTACTTTAATATTGAATAACATCTAGCATCAGACTGCAAAATGGTCTGCACAGAAGTCCATGTTTTCCTTTGAAAATTGCAAATCTTAACTTCCTGTGTAGTTTGATAGTGTCTCTTTTGATGTGTCTGCCCGTATTTGTTAAGATGCAAGTTAAAAAGGAAGCTGGAAAACTGAATTACTTACTTAAAGCAAACCATCCATTAATTATTATCAAACAGTAGCAGAGCAAGATGGAAATTAGCTTTCTTGACACTTAATTTTTACTGCAGTTACCACTAGGCGCATAGATTGAGTTTATACAGTCAATTTTCCGAACATGCAAAATCTCTCCACACAACTCCTAAATACACAAATTCCCATCTGAGCAAGCACAGAGCCGATGCAAGACCCTGCAATAACTGGATTTACAAAGAGAAAAGCTC
The DNA here is from genome assembly GCA_013389825.1 of Crypturellus undulatus. Classification (NCBI taxonomy): domain Eukaryota; kingdom Metazoa; phylum Chordata; class Aves; order Tinamiformes; family Tinamidae; genus Crypturellus; species Crypturellus undulatus. The sequence continues at coordinate 16,822 of VWPW01024983.1, forward strand.
AACAAATTCAACCCCACTGAAAAATTCTACGCCATCTCCAGGGTTATTTCAACAATTCAAGAAACTAACACTTCCATTAAGAACTGGACGCACTTCATCTAAGCGTAAGAATATTAAAAAAACATAAATTCCCATTTTTACAATGTCGTTCCTGCATAACTGATGGCACTTGGGCCATCATTAGTATCAGAAGAAATTACTTATGGCCTCATCCAAAGTCAGCTCGCTTCCCTGGGAGTCCTTCCATTATCTTCAGAAGACTTTACATAAGGTCCATAACCCATTACCACTCTTTAATAAGAATTATTTCTCAAGAGTGAATACTTACACTGCAGATGGGAAATATTTTCCGTTATAAATGGGGAAGTCTTAAATATGAATTTTATTTATAAAGACTTTTGCATGAACAGATGGGTTCCAGTCTCAAATTCCAGATCCCAGATCTGACATACCCCAGACATGCAACTACTATTTATCAAACTGCACAGCCGAAGGCCCATTTCTAAATGTCAAAATATTAGTCATCGAGGCGGATGTAATTTGGGCACTTCCTGGATGTTGCATTCAAATACCAACCTCATTTTACAAACAGCCCCTATTTTCTGCTAGGAAATTATATTCTTGCACTACACTGAACCAAAATACCACTCTTTGTGATAAGCAGCCTCCTCTGCAGTGAATTTGCAAGCAATGAACATCAGGAAATCTGTTTTTATCTATCTGTTTTTATTAACATACGTTAGAATTTGAAATCAGAAACCACATTGCCTATTTAGTGCAACAGATTTACATGATGCTTAAGAAGTCATCAAATCTATCGAATCCTGCAGCCCTTTTCCAGCCCATCCTGGCACTATGGGAAACTCCAGAGAAGCCAACGAGAGCAGGAGGTGGTTCCTGGTCCGTCCGTGGGTAGATATAGGGTGAGAACTTTCCCACATATTAGCACTGTAAGACCCTACATGATAATATGCAACAGCCTAGTTTCAATAAATACTAAAATTGCCTGGATTTCAAGCCAAAATAGTTGCAATCAGACTAAGGAAGCGCCTGGCTGGAAGTGCCAAGAATAATTCTGATATGTGTTTATAGTTGCTTGAAGATATCTTTCCTGATCAAGCTTAGATAATAGAACAGGGAGATAAAATTTTACAGGCTTAAATAGAAACTCTACCCACCCTAAGTTCACAGCATTATTCTGAGCTATTAGTAAATTAACGCACAGGAAACACAAAACTGAGATGAGCGACTGTTTTATTCCATTTTGTTAGTGCTTTTAGATTATCAGATTTTATGTGCAACTACAGACAATGCATATTCTCCAAAAAGACGTAAAATCTTTACAGGCTTTACGTCCTGAAATATAACTCAACCCTCTACATATGGATTTTTTTTCTTCGGTGACAAGTATAATTCAAACATTTTCAGAATTGTCTTCCAAAACTTGCACGGTTTTATCAGCTCAGATGCTAAATAAATATAGGTTACTTGATAGCTAGACTCGCCAGACACTGCACAACAGATACAACTCAGACTGCAATGCAAAGTAACAAATACACTTTTCTGGTCATTTCATGTCAGGTGCTAACAGACATTAGAATGAATAAACAACACAGATTCACATAAGCCGTCATATGTATGTGAATATTTATGCTTAGGAAACTTTGAATTCTCTCCAAATGTCAGTTCTGCGGTGGAACTCAGTCTGGATCATGGAAGTCTATCAGAGGATGTGCATTTTTGCATGAACCAACACTGTGAAAAATGCAGATTTTGATGGCAGCAAATGGTCAACGGAGTGTAGAGTTATTCACTACGAGGTCCCAGTGTCACTGCCCCCGTACCCAGCCGGGTGCTGAACAATCCATGAAATGGAGTTTCTGACCTCACTCGCATTCCCACATCCTTCCCAAGGCTGGTGCCACAGCTGCCTGCCCCACGCTTCGGAGCAGAGCGGATAAAAGGAGGATCACGGCTCAATACTCGTGGTCATTTGAAAAAAAAAATCTCACCTAGTGTATTTCAGCTCCTGAAAATCCATATAGATTTAAATTCTGAGCAATTAGCATCGACCTCTATTGAATGCAAAATTATCCATATGATGACACAAAGACATACCCCTTAAAAGTCATTCCATCTGACAAGTGACACACGTTCCAGACAAGCACAACACACAGGCATTCCCCTTTGATCACTATTGATAAAACACAAATGTGTACGTACAAAGCTGCTCTTTTAGAGATGCCTGTAGTTGGGTATGTACAACACAGTACATATGTATATATTACTTTATTTTGGTATCTTTTCCCTCACCTCTTCTACTGTCTGTACTCAGGTCACACTCCCTGTTCCCTGTTTTCTAGAATTCTACCAAATACCAGCTGAACAAAACCCTGCCTTGAGCCAAGCTCCTACTTGTCCCAAGGGTACTAGAAAAAGTCTAGGTCCACTGTGTCCTTCAACGAAGAGGAAGTTGTCTGCCAGCATCCCAACCTTTCCTCCCTTTTCTGCATCTTTTAGCATCTCTATAGGATACACATCAGAAACATAACCAGCTCCGTTCTAATATGTACATACACAGATCCAACAAAAAAACTGACATGAGTTAAAATTATATATATTCACAGCAGTCATGTTTTTAAGTAAAACTGATATAAAGCAAATTGCTAGGGAATGTTACTGGGATTTGGCAGAAATCCATACTGCAAGACAGACATCGGGTAACACAGCCTTGCAGGGGACAGGGAGGGGAGGCAAGCTAAGAAGATGCTCTGGTAAGCACCCAAACTATGTCATTTCTCCAATATATTTCCATGCATTGACTATATGGACTAGAAGTATACAAATACAGACTACAGAAACACACTTATGAGGGCCTTCAACTACCAAGTTATAATTCAAAAAAGTACTGTTATACCCAAATAGTGCCAGAATCAACATGCAGATGGTCACTCAGCTTCCTGGAGCCTCTTACCTGTGAGAGCACAGAATACATAACCTTAGAAGACCTACGTAGGGGCAAGATCTTCAGCTGCCCCTCAACACCACAGCGAGGACCTGTCTCTGGGCCCAAGTCCTTCGCTCACTACATTAAATCACGTTTGCCAGCAATGNTACAGAAACGCATTTTCTGACCTTTAAAATAAATATATCCACTTATGAGGGCCTTCAACTATCAAGTTATAATTCAAAAAAAAAAGTACTGTTATACCCAAATAGTGCCAGAATCAACATGCAGATGGTCACTCAGCTTCCTGGAGCCTCTTACCTGTGAGAGCACAGAATACATAACCTTAGAAGACCTACGTAGGGGCAAGATCTTCAGCTGCCCCTCAACACCACAGCGAGGACCTGTCTCTGGGCCCAAGTCCTTCGCTCACTACATTAAATCACGTTTGCCAGCAATGACATTGCCCTAATGGGTGCACAAAGCTATTCTGCGCCCGTCGATTGCCAAGGCATCTGTGCAGACACAAGGAAATGGAAGGAAGCGAAGCAAAAACTGTAGCGTTAAAAATAAATCTAAATCAATACAAATAGAAGTTAAGCACTTGGCATGTATGGCTGACTTCCTGCTAAATATAAGTGGTATCAAGCCATGTTTTTAGCCCAGTACTACCTAATGATGCTTAAATAAATCAGTTTATATGTTACCAAACATCATTCTTCACGTTTCCCTGGTCTACTGAAAAGTAAAGTCAATATTCAAGTGCAAAATGCTCAATAAATATGTTCAGTTTCAGAAAAGTTCAGGTTTCTTTCTAGGAAATACAGAGCTGCTTCTGTTTTCTTGTTTATTTCTGGTTCTGAAAGAACATCAGCCCTGGGAGGAAACCTGCGGCTCCATCTGGTGTTTCTCCTGATGCTGCTTAGGGACAGCAACACCATCCACGAGACAACCGGCAAAGAATAAACTGTCCAAATCCAAGCAGAGAAGCTTCTGCTAGATGCTACACTTGCACGAGTAGATGCTATTGCCACTTGCAATAGGAATGTATTGACTCACTAGCAGACTTGAGAAAGCACAGGACAGAAGGGAAGGCAGCCTTATCATTACCTGTTTGTTTTCAGTTGCAGAAAGCTGCTTCCCTTTGCCTTCTGTAAGTATCTACTAATGCATTCTTTCTTATTGCACTTCATCTTGAAAATTAATCATCATAAATTCAAAAACATTCTCTTGCAAATCTGTCAGGTTTGTAGTGCTATTTCATTTATTACAAGACCACAGGATGCACCAGAGCTCTGTATTTTAAACATGACATATTTTCACTTTGTTTTGATACCACATCTGAAAATTGCTCCTATCAATCTTCCACTGGAACCAAAACTTAACTGTTTGGTTCACAGAAACATTAAATGCCAAGTCACACAGGCAAACAAAGCCCTTGCAAGATGTATCTGGAGTTCCTTTTAAGAAGCATCTATGGAAGACAANAAATGAGACAAAGCCAAAAAAAGATTTTTAATAATTTTGGATTTTGGTCATGAGATTATACTGAAAGTTGGAAGACCTCATAAACAAGGCAATACTTCAATTAAAAAAAAAAGAAAAAAAAAGGAAATGTTTATTGCTGTGATGTTAAAGCATTATGACAACTTCTGTGCATGAATGAACCGTCAAGGGCTGCGATTGAAGGACTGCGAGGCCGTGATGTTCAATGGGGACTCGCACAATTCTTCACGCTGCAAGGGATGGACTGGGGGAAGCATTTCTGCTATGAACATGGCAATTTTCACTGTGAAACACTGAGATCTTCATGCCTTGCTGCGAGTGAGCAGGTCTGGCGGAGGCTCAGGGAAAGCAGAGCGGGTAAAAGGTTGCCTGGAATTGCCCATTACCTTTTGCTG
>VWPW01024986.1:9871-23774 GCA_013389825.1 Crypturellus undulatus
CATCACCTGCTCCGCGTGTGTTCCAGCTGCTGGGATCCCGCCCGAGCGGCTGGTCGAAGCCCACGGCACCTTCGCCACGGCCACTTGCACCGTCTGCCGGAGCACGTTCCCGGGAGAGGACTTCAGGGTGAGCAGCCGCAGCCGGGCGCTGCCTCGGGAGCTCCCATGAGGAAGGATAGCCCAGGGCAGGCCTGCTGCTCCCAGGGAAGCGGAGCAGCTGGCTGTCGCCGTGAGGATGCAACGCGGTTGTGTCGCTGGGCGCGCAGGGCCACCCCGTCACGAGCGCTCTCGGGTGCTCTTGCTTCAGGGGGACGTCATGGCAGACAAGGTGCCTCGCTGCCCCGTCTGCACCGGAGTGGTCAAGCCCGACATTGTGTTCTTTGGCGAGGAGCTGCCGCGCCGCTTCTTCCTGCACGTGGCGGACTTCCCCCTGGCAGAGCTGCTCTTCGTCATCGGAACGTCCCTGGAGGTCTGCGGCTAGGGCGGACACCGGCTCTTGAGGAAAGGTGCCCGGGAATGGGGCCCCAGGGAGTTCGGGGGAGATAGAGGGGTGGAGAGAGGAGAAGAAAGCGAGAAACTGGAGTAGCAAGGAGCTTAAATTGGAGGCATTATTGTCAGAAGGAGGGTACGCGCACTCCGAGAGCTGTGACCCTCGGAAATGCATGTGCTGTTGGTACAGACAGGCGCCTGGAGAGGAGCACATGAGGTTCATTGCCCTGAGGAGAGACCCCTACATAAACAGAGTGAATTGGAGCTGGGCTGCCCTACAGACTTGCTCAAAGCTTCGCGTGCGCTGGATTTGTGCCCCTGCTGAGCCCCTCAGCGGGGTGACCGTCTCTCTCCGCCCCTCTGGGGTGGCCTGCCTGCAGGTGGAGCCCTTTGCCAGCCTGGCGGGCGCTGTTCGCAGCTCCGTCCCTCGCGTCCTCATCAACCGGGATCTCGTGGGTCCCTTCGCCTGGCAGGACCGCCACAACGATGTGGCCCAGCTGGGGGATGTGGTCAGCGGCGTCAAGAAGCTCGTGGAGCTGCTGGGCTGGACCCAAGAGCTGCAAACGCTAATCCAGGAGGAAAAGAAAAAGGTGGGAAGGGCTTCTCTGCTCCTTGTGCTACAGCCATTGCCAAACGTGCAGCCTGCACGGAGAGGGGAGGGACTGTGGATAGGTGCAAAAGGGTGTATAAAAATAGAAAGTGACCTACTCAGTTATTGGAAAGCTATTCTGTTATCATTTGTACCCAAAGGGAACCTGCTGGAAAAGCAGTATAGGTTTTTAGGCAAGTTCTCCTGGACCTGGAAGTGACAAGACTAGGAAAACCCCTNTGCAAAAGGGTGTATAAAAATAGGAAGTGACCTACTCAGTTATTGGAAAGCTATTCCATTATTATTTTTTCCTCAAAGGGAACCTCCTGGAAAAGCATTATAGATTTTTGGGCAAGTTCTCCTGGACCTGGAAGTGACAAAACTAGGAAAACCCCTATGGCATCTCTATAAAATGAGTCCAAACAGTCTTGTAAGGCAGCAGAGGACTTGCTTTTGCACTTAATCATCACAAAAAATGTTTACTCCTCTTCAGGCGATGCTTCCATCAAAGGCATATGATAACAAACACCCGTATAGTGATAAACACTGCTAAACCCTGCGGGGGGACATGTCTGCAGGAACTCATTGAAGATGTGCTGCCTTTTCCCCCCCCAGTTAATTTTCCCCTGTGATGTTCCTCTGACATCTGTGATCCTTTGAGAGCTGAACTTCAAACGTCAGAAATTACAGACAAGATACTCTTGATTACTTTCCAAGCTTATTAAGATATTATTACTGTATTTTAGACAGATTTAAATTTGTTTTTCTAGCCTGGACCAATCTTTCTAGGTAGATAGGTGCAGCTCCATTGTCCACAGCAGGGCCATGCTCTCTCCAGGTTATATTTTTAACAGCTATTCTTTCTTTCATTCTAACGGGACAGGAAAGAGTAGGAATCAATAGTCCTGTGAGGTTTTTGTTTCTCACTACAAGCTATTCAGAGTTTATAGGAGAGCAGCCGTGCTGCTGTTGGTCACAGATGGATATGGAATATAAACTGCTCCTGCTCTGGGTGCTAGCAGCCCTCCCTGGCTGAGCGCACAGGGCTGGCAGGGTTGAAATCTGCTGGCAAACTCTCTCTCTTTTTGTCTATTTTTAGCTGGATGCCAAAGACAAATAGGCCAGCTGGCTTCCTGCTGCTGGAAAACGATGTTCACCTTGGGAAAAGAGCTGTTGTGATGCCCGGCACTGGCAGGGAAGAGGAGTGGCAGCAGGGAGCAGCCGAGAGGCTCTGCAGCAGCCAGCATACACAGACTCGGTGGTCTGGGGAGGACAGGGTACTCGGGACGGTGCCCAGCACCCTGCAACAGCAGCGAGAAGCCTTTGCCCAGGAATGTGATGGAGGCTGATGCAGAGTTGGTTCTCCTCCTTTAGGACACTTGACACGGTCCATGCACGCTGTGCCCTCATCGCAGTCCCTTAGGAGACTTCCTTCCGCGAGCAGCTCTGGCTGTGCCACGCAGCCCCGGCCACAAGACCTGCACCGGAAAGCACAGCAGCCAGCGGCTCGCCACCCGTCCCACAGGACTCACGTGCCACCTTGCATGACATCTGCCTTGGGGTCTCCAGCTTCAGAGACCCACAGGGGGCCTGAATTCCAAAGCCCAGGCATTGAAAACACTGCGGAGGTCCGGCCAGAAGATACAGAGCCCAAATCACTTCCAAAAGCTGGAGTTCTCAAGCTGCTTCCACTGTACCGAGCATCCACCAGCTCCTTCCACAGACAGATTTTTTCCATAGTCACAGTATTTTCACTGCTGCAGACCTGTACTCTTAATTATTCAGATGAAATCTCTGTTAATCGCGAGACAAATGCTACCTGTGGGCCTGTCCCCCACCTTCTGTCTGAGCAAGGCCAGCTCCAGCTGCTGGAAGCTCTGACTCAGTTTTGAATCAGTGGAGAGACAATTATTTATTAATAAAAAGTGCTAATCCTCTTGACAGTGTCAGCTGAGGGTTCTTCTATGAAGACCTCCCTGTAAAGGCTGTCCCAGGGAGAGGCAGTATCCGAGTACGGAAGCAACTCCCGGCACCCGCTCTGCACAGTGCAGGTGGAGCAGCTCCTCTTCCCTAGGGCAACATACTAAGTTCAGCTGCTCCTGAGCCCCATCCCAGGTTGGTACCTGCTCTAACCCAAAGCTTCTCCATGACCCTCTTGCCATTAACCCCAAGCAAAGGGAATCAAAGATTTTGGAAGCAAAACATTATCTTAAGAGCACAGCATTCAAAGCACCTGTTATTCCCTTCTATGCCCAAAAGCTCTCCCTAGGTAGAACCCAGAGACCCGAAAAGCTGCCTTGCAGCTTTACATTTAACAGTTAGCGATGTCGGAGTCTCCTCTTCCACAAGCCCCTGGGACTCAGCCAAAGGCACTGAGATTGCCGGCTGCAGGGAGCCTGGCACATCAACTGTTACCATTTCAGAAAGATTTTTGGGTGCTATTTCCTAACTACTTTCTCAGAGAGCCTTGAGCAAACTCACAGCCAGACGAACAGACATGTTTATCCAAACGTGCCACTTAAATACGGCTGCACGTTCCTTCTCACAATACATTTTCCAGCAATAAAGTTGGATGGAGATGCAGTTGGCCTAGAAATTCCAGCTGTGAGAGGCTGAGGCTATTCTCATAGCAGAAGCCTCTCTGTGAAGCTTCACGGGATAGTTTTACATAAATAATGTAGACCCTCTGGGAGATCCTGAGTTTTTAATCAAGACTGTTGAAAACAAAGTCTTAAAATCATTGAGGATGTGATTGCACAACTTCTATCTAGGAAACAGGCACAACTGCAGCCTCACTCAACCCAGACTTTCTGGGCAGCTGCCAGGTGCCCCATCACCCAGGCTGGCCAATGTGTCCCAACCCATGCTGCGCTCTCCAGTAGGTGCCGTTTCACACGTTTGTCACTCACTGTCACTCAGCAGACCTGTACCGCCCCCGTGCACCAATTGGACCATCTCGTGAAGGAGACACAAGCTCGCAGGACTGTTGCTCAAGCTCCAAGGCCTGAGGGGCCCTTCTGGCTTTCCACTGTTTGCATGCTACAGTTTTACAGCTCCTGTAGAACTAGAGCTCAGTCACTGCAGAACCATTTGCTTATCAGAATAAAAAAAAAGAAAAAAAAAAGAAAACCCACCACACACACACACACACACACACACACATCAAACCCGCATTCTCCTCATTGCTTAGGCTGTGGTGTCGGATGAATCACTGGCACGCAACCGTTCACCAGAACGTTTTCTTTATTCTAGCATAACTTATGCATTCCTACGGGTGCTAGTGAGTGTGGGGACGAGACGAATTGGAGTATTTTCCTTTAAACCATCTTTTCTTTAAAAAGGAAAAAAAAAATAAAAAAACAAAGACTAAGCCACAAGGAAGGACAGGATCAACACCCATCCCTGGGCACAGAGAGCAATGGAAGTGTGGAAAAGCCAAGGCAGATGAGGAGGCAACACGCAGCACAGATTTTGGCCTTTCAGTTTGAAAGCGCAGTGGGTGAAGGCCAGTGCCAAAACCTACCCTTGGTGGCAAAAGGAGCATTGTGCAGTGTCACGGACTAAACAGCAGAGCATTTCCAGCTATCGCCCGCATGTTTCTTGCCTAGGGTTGACTGCAGCATCACCCGAGAGCTCGACCCACCCTCGCACACAGGTCCTGGCCGCGCTCCCGCACACGCGGGCACCGCCACAAAGCACACGCGTGTACAGGGTCCCCCCTCACGACAGACTGCGCTGAGGCCCCCACGGCCACCAGGTCCCTGCACGAATAACTGCTCTTGTGGAGCAGCTCCCCCACAAAACCACGTGTGTGCCGACACGTCGCTGCACCCTTCTTCCCAAGCATCACACATTCGAGAGAAAGAAAAATACTAATGGAAAGTCCTGGAAGCAGTTTGGACTCTGAAATCCTCAAGACAACAGTTGAGGGGAGAGACCAAGGTGGAGCCAGGCCACGAAGAGCCTCTGGAAAGAGGTGGCTGTGGAGCTGGGAGGGAGGCAGAGGTGTTTGTTGTGAATTATGAAGGGTCCAGGCTGGATTCAGATCCCACCGGGAGAGTCCTGGCCCAAAACTAGCCTCCAGGTGCAGCACCGATTCTGGAGGGAGAGCAGATGGAGGCTCCCCAGTCCCCTGGGGTCGGGGGCGAGAGGTCGGGATCAGTCCAGGCCCAGCTCCGAGTCGGAGGACGACCTCTCGTCAGCCATGTCGCGGATGGCGTTCTCCATGGGCGCGAGGTTGCCGCTCGGCGTGATGCCCATGGGCTGGATGACTTGCTCTCTGCAAGCAGGGAGAAGGACACAGGGTCACCCGGAGCCAGGACGCGCAGCAGACACCACAGGACATGGCAGACCTACGTCAGAAGCGCCTCGTGGAAATGGGCCAGCTCGGAGGAGAGCAAGGGGACAGTGACACCAGCAACACCTCCAAGCACCATGAGGCAACTGCTAGAACAAGAGCCACAGATGTGGCTGCAACAGGGTCAGCGGGTGAAGGAGACTTGCTTGCACCAGCTGCCCTCTGTCCCCAAAACGCTCCTTCCTTGGGACAGCGGCTCCTTTTCTTAGCAAGTGTCTGGCCAAATTCAGCGATGTGACTGTCTTTGGGACCCGTGCAGACAGGTAGGGGACATGTGTGGTAACACAGGCACTGCAATGCCTACCCCTGAGGACCTGCCTTAAAGAACACGAGAAATATTCCCAGAATCTCTCTCTCTAGCTTTTCTTTACACCCCTTGTAGCCTTGCAAAGAAAGACGGATGATAAGTGTAAGTCACACCCACACAGGTACCAACACAAGGACAGGCAAACACAGCTTTCGGGTACCTGGACAGCTTGTCGAACATGTTGACTAACTTCATGGCTTCATATTCCTTCTGCTCTTCAGTCATCCCTTCCATGGGGTTGGGGAGCTTCTCCTCAACACGTCCCGTCACGGGATTAATGCTACAAGAACAACAAAACCAGGAGGTAAAACTGGAAGTCGAGAAGACAGCTGCCTAAAACCCAGGCTTTACTGCAGCGGGCAGAGAAAGTCAGCAGCGGCCGCAGCAAGTGAGGGCCCGCTCCTTCTGCTGCTTAGAGAAGAACCCAGCACTAAGGCCATGAAAGTGTGGTGCTTCCAGGCTTTCTGTACACCAGTCTCCCCACCCCCAGTCCTCCTTACAAATCCTCTGGCATGGGACACATCCCCAGCCTATGCACTTTGCAAAAGGAAAGCCAGCTCAGCACAGCAGCACAGGGCACCTCAAGGCGGAGGCAGGCACAGAAGAGGCTTTGGCTGAAGGAGCCCCCTCTGCTCTGGAGCGTGTGCCCAGCTGCAGGGTCTGCATTTATCTGCTGGTGACCACGAGCAGCTCTGCTGCAGAATCGTTAAACCCAGGGAGCAGGGAGAAGCTGTGGGGCAGGGCAAGACATCACAGCTGAGAATGGAACTTGTATGTAACGGGGAGTGATCTGTGAACAGGAAAGAGCAGGACAGGGTGGGTGTAGCAGGGAGATGGCAAAGGGGCAGGTGAAGAAAGGGAGAGAGGACTGGAGAGGAGGGATAGGGAAAGGGGTGGTATGGAGGGGGAAGTGGAGCTCTTTATTACTTGGGCTTTGCTTCCTTGTACTCTTCCGTGTCAGTATCTTCATCCTCCGAGTACTCTCCCTCTTCCCGACCGCCAGCCATGAGGCCTCGCGCTGCCAGGAGCCCGGCGGCGTTCCCATATCCCGTGTACTTGACGAACCGCGACACTGCCGGGAGAAGGAGAGGGGGAGCGGGCCCTCCGTGCCTTCGCCCGGCCTGCGCGGCGCCCGGCCCGCAGCAGCTCACCGCTCTCCTTGCAGAGCACGAAGAGGAACTCGGCGGCGCAGTGCTTCACGTCGGTGTCGATGTGCGTCATGAGGCGCACCAGCTTGTTCCGCAGCGAGTTCCCCACCTCAGGCCGGTTCCTCACGTCCCGCAGAGGCGGCAGCACCTGCAAGGCCACGGCGAGGAGCCGTCAGGGGGAAACATACATTTATTTTACAAAACAGTTAAAACTAATAAAGCCAGGAAGCTGGGAGATGTGGGGAAGAACACTGTGGGTACCGAAGGTCTCAAGCCCCGCATGGGACACCGAATCCGAGGAGGGAAGAGGTCTGTTTGGAGGATGGCAGAGCTCAAACAGGTTGCCACGCTCGCTCTCCCCTCCATGAGGTAGCACCAGGCCTCTGGCTGAGCCCCGGGGTTACCTTTGCCTTCAGGAACTTCCTTGTCTGCCGATGGACTCGGGCGCTCTCAGTCAGCAGGTTCAGCACCGGGGTCAGGCTCTCCTTCAGCTTGTGTCCCTGCAGAAACAGCCACCAAGTGAGCAACGCATCACCCCGAACACCCAAACGTCCCACGGTCTGGGTGCGACAGACACATCGGTGCTGGGTTTCCTAAGGCTGAACGTAGGATGAAGGAAACGCAGGTGTAAAAACGAGCAGTGAAGAACCCGTCACAGCAGCCTCCTGACTCACCCTGTCGAGACGTCGCTCTAGGAAGTCCAGCAGGATGCTGACCGCGTCCATGTTCACCCCCATGTACTCGAGCGAGCCCGGACGGACTTTGGGGGCCAAGAGGACGTCCAGGCATTTCAGGGGCAGGTTGCCCAAAAGGTTAACCGTATGGCTGGATGTGAGAAGAAGGGAACGCTTGGTCAGCAAGCTCTGTTCACAGAAGCTGTTCAGCTACCCAGAGAGACAAGCTCATCACGACCTTCCAGCTGTGGGAGGGCCCTGAGGTCACCCCCAAGCTGTCTGCGACCTCGCACCACTAGAGCTGTGTATATTAAAACACTTTCTGGGTGCCCAAAGAGCTTGCTAGGAGACCTAAGAGACTTCAGTGACAAGTGAGAAAGAAGGAATCGTGACAGAGGCCAAGCAGGACCAAGCCTGGGTGCTCGCAGGTCTATCTCCAGGGACTATCACTCCTTCCCCCCTTGGCAGTCCATGCAACACTGCTTCAGATACCCTGAGACCAGAGTGGAGGTATCACCTGCTCAGGGCTGACGTCCCTGCACCAAGATAGCTCAGCAGTGCAACACAGGCACCTCCTCAACAAGACTCAGGAGACGGTCTGTTAATTAAGGCCAGCTCAGGAACACTTTAATTAAGGGCGCAAACACCTACTTTGGCAATTTGCTCGCCAAAGTGGGTGGAACCACTCTGGAGACCTCACACAAGAGCTGAATACGATCCTTGGAGCCAGGCCAGTTTGGACAAAATATTTCCTCCTGCAGACTGGGACCTTGTGACATTAATGCACAGAATTTGACTGTGCAAAGTGCAGGGCTGTTTCGGAAGAGCAGGAGGAAACTCTGGGCCAGACCAAAGGCGCCTGTTTTGTAGCAACGATCTCAGTAACGACAGGTCTAGCAAGGGATGTTAACGCTACAGCCAGACAGCCCCTGTCTTAGGGAGATCTCAGGTCTGCTTCTAGGGCAGGACGTGGTCTCGGTATCTAACAGACCTGTGGAATTCCTCCGTCCGGTCCTCTCCATCAGCAGAGATCATGAGGCAGTGGCGCAGGAGGGCACCCAAGTGCCGGTACAAAGCAGCGTCTTCCTGGCTCCAAAACAGAAAAGGAACATTCTGATGAGGAAAAGGAACCTCCTGGAGCCCGCTCCCTGCTTAGCCCACAGCCTAATCCCCGCCTCCAGAGATTTTTAGTGTAAATATCCTCCAGCTTCTCCCTTTGCTTCCTGTCAATACATTCTTCCTCCCGTCCCAAGCAGTTACCACCCTTCAACAGCACGCCAAGGGCCAGAAGCAGCAGCAGACTGACCCAAAGGCATGTTCTCCACGAGACCTCCCTTTAATGTTGCTCAGGAGCTGCAGCCTCTCACCATACCAAAAAATGAGTTCAGGGCAGGGGGGCAGAACCCAGAGCGCGCAGAAGTGCGAGGGCAGCGGTGCAAGCTCACCTCATCCACCTCCCTCTTGCTGGAATCGAAGGTGATGTTGAAGAGCACCTTGAGGATCTCCATCGCTCGCTCCGTCTCCTGCCGAGGCAGAGGCGGGAGAAGCCCCTCCTCGGCAGCCACCTCATAGGGATCCATCCACTTGACGCCCAGGGTGAGCTCCAGGGTGTCCGTCATGAGGCTGATGCCGCGGAGCTCCTGGGCGAGCTGCTGCCGGATGTCCACCCGGAGTGCCGTGAGCAGGAAGAGGAGGCGCAGGTCGAAGAACTTCACGTCGTGAGGAAGGCTCCTCTCGTTGTAGAGCTTGATGCGCTTGGCCAGGCCCACCACCAGCCGCGCCTCGGCCGTCAGCTCCTGCGCCCGAGGGCTGCTGAAGACAATGTTGCAGAGGCATTTGAGGGATTCCAGGATCACGTCCAAGTCCGGGACCTCTCGGATGAGCTCCTCCGAGTAGTCAATGCCAGCATGCCTGGAGAGGGTCTTCAGGCCTTCCTTGGTGGTGAAAGGGCCAAGACAGTGCTTGTCCCGGGACAGGATACGGATGCTTTCCAAACATGTGACCTGGCAAGAGGGTTGCAGCTCCCTTTCCAAGAACTTGATCAGCAGCTGGGCCATTTTCTGGGCAGAGGGGAACAAATAATTCACTGTCAGAACTGAACGAGGGCTAAACCTCCAGAAGAACCGAGCACCAGCAATCAGATGTGAAAGTGAAGGTCTGAGGCTACATCCAAACCTGTGGCCTATCCAGTTGTTCTTGCTCGGTCAGTCACTAGCAGAGTGCTCGGATCTTCCCAGAGCCAGCCCTGCACTTTAGGCTGCCGTTGGAAAAGCATTAGCTGCCACTGAGCGCGTCCAGGCTCAGGCCCAGGCCTGCCCTGGCACCAGAGAAGTTCCTGAGTAGAGGAAGATGCTGCCTTTTACCCTAAAATATCATCTATTGCCAGGAACCTGAAGCCAAGCGCATCATGCACATCATCCCCATACCAAGTGTGTCCTCAAGCCTGTGGAGAAAAGTCCTCATCTCTTCCCCTCTGGAATTTGTCACCATGACATCCTGCTGCACCTCGGTAGCGAGCAGCAGCAGCTCTCTGCACGCAGCTAGAGGAAGAAACCAAAGGGCACGCTTACCTTCCTCTCCTCCCGCTCCTCATCGTCAAAGGTGAAGCACTGAGATTTCTGTGGGGCAGAGGAGAAAGAGTGAAGTCCAAGCGACAGGTTAGGAGGCTGCAGAACTGCAGGCCCATTATTCCGGAGGCCGCTGTCCCTCCTACACCTCGGAAAAACGCTTGGGGTGAATGCTACCTCCTGCACGTCCCCACCGGCTCTACGGTGAAGACTGAATGCTGCAGGCCAAAACGGTGCCCGTCCCACTGACGGATTCATTTTTAAATCTGCAGGAGTTGAGCAGATATTCATAACAATCCACAGTGCAGCACTGCACATCACAGCACAACACTTTAATTCCTTCTGTTCAATGCCACCTCAGCACATCCCAAGCTTTGCCAATACTTTTTAAGCTCTAAACATTACTCTGCCTTCCCTGACTGCAAGTACTGCCTTATTATTTGCAAACAGATCCTTTGTGTTCCTCAATCCTGCAGTGCCTGGAAATGCAGCTGTTATTTAGCTCAGGCTCTTTAAACCCAGCTGATTAGCACAGCTGAACACCCTTCTCCACATGGCCTCTCACAGGCTGTGCTTTGCTGCCTTGCATTATTTTGCATCTGTACCTTCAATCAAATTGCACCTAAACCCCACACAAAACATGACAAATCCCCCTCATCATCTTCAGCTGCATGGTGGGCAGGTAAACACCCTCACCTGGAGTCTTTGCTGTTTCACACAGCTCTCTGATCAGTCAGGCTTTGCAGCAAGCATACAAAGATCAGGTGTCTACATCACACAGATGTTTTCGTGCACAGCCAGCTCCTGGCTACTTGTAAGGAGATGCTACAGCTTGCGAATCAACTGTGCCCCCATCACCAAGACCCCTGGGGTGGCTTTAGCCTCCTCATGGGCTCCTCTCAGTTCCTGCAGAGCTGCTCTTTAGTTTATTTGCAATTTCATATCCCCCTTGATTGCTCCATTCCTCCCAGACTGACTAGCAAAGCCCCTGACGTTCTCACAAGTCTCCTACACTTGATGTACTGACACCGATCTAGCTGGAGGAATTCTGCCAAGGTCTTCTTGGTTCAACACCTCAAACTGGTTATACAAACTCCCCCTTTGCCTTCCTGCTCCCTTCGGCATCACATCCTCTATAGATGATGGCAATCCCGCCGACTGTCTGTCTACTGGGGAATCTCGATGTTCTCAGCCCATGTTTTCTGTCCTTCACAAGTGACCGCTGGCAACAGGCGCACATTTTCCCCTTGCACGCTCGTGCAAAATACTCACAGCCTCTCCCTGCTCCCTACCCAAGGATGGTGCAGAATGAGTCACGTAGATCTGCAGGGCCAGCCCTACGCTGGTGGAAATCCTCTGAAAGAAATCTCCCTGACAGTTGGCGTCTATTTCAGACGGGAACTACCCCCACAGATCATCTTTGCTGCTTTCAGGATAGAAATACTTCCGTTTTTGCTTCCTAGCCAGTCTTGTCATATCCCACTCGTTTTTACCCTTCTTGTCAGCTTTCAGACCAAGCAGCCGTGCCTAATCCCAGCACTCCATCCGTGTCCATCTCCAGTGATCTTTTACTTGCAAATCACAGCAGCTGTTTCACCTGCAGCTCCTCCCTAGGCCTCAGTGCTATTCCCCTCAAACCTCGCTTTAATATAAACGCTCCTCCCGTTTGATATTCATGCTCTTGTCTACCTTCCTACCATGTTTACTTGGACTCTGGATGATAAAAAATGCCTTTTATGTTCTTTAACTCCAGTGCACCAAGGAAACAAGATAGAGACACCACTCAGCTGCTCCCTAAAAAACCACCAAGCAAGCAACTGTCTGCAAGCAAAAAATGAAGCAGTCTGTAACGTTCCTGTGACAGTAACACGGAGACAGACGTGCTTAGAGGAGACAGACGGGGGGACAGGCGGATGGCACAGAAATCCCACAACACGGCCAACCTGCTCCCAGGCTTATCAGAGGCAGCCAGCGCCAGGCAGAGGTTTGACGCTCACTCACCTCCTGGTTGTAGATCTGAAGCACCTTGAGAACCGTGTCCTGCTCCCCGCTTTCCACCGTGGCTACCACCGTCCGCAGCTCCATTATGTCACCAGCTCAGCTGTGGAAGGAAGCGGAACGGCTAGGAAGGGGAATTACGGAGTCCTGGACAACGCTGATGCAAAGGGACCCCCCCGATGCACAGAGGGAATGAGGAAGGGGTGGGGAAAGGAAGCAGGAAAAACATCCCCCCTCCCTTCCAAAAAAACCACCCAAATCCACAAGTGCAATTGCTCACTCTGCTGCAGCCATAAAAGCGGAGCAGATGGGCTCCGTGAAAGCAGGAGCCTGCGTCCTCGGTCTCCCGCTAATCCTCGCCTTCCTCCCTCTGCTTCCCAAGGTTTAATGCATGACTCCCAGCGCGGCGCTCGGGAAAAGCGTCCCCCCCGCCGGAGGATTAGCACAGCACAGACAGCAGCAGCTCCCTGAAATAGCTCTGCCTCCTCCTCCTCCGCCGCCTGCCCTGATTTCTGGCACTGCCCAGGAAGGAAATAAATAAATAAAATGAAGGGGGAAGAAAAAAAATTAAAATAAATGCCAGAACTATTCCTATGGAGCAAAAAATGGATGGAGAGGGAAGCAAGGCAGACGGGCAAGCAGCATCCTGGCTCACTTCAGGATGAGCTGCCTTTTAAGGTGGTGAAAATAAGTTTTGGGGTAGGAATCGTGGGCATTTTGATGAGTTTGTTGGAAGGGGGGTAGTCCTGCACACAGGGCACCCATATTTCATATCACAGCGCGTACGCGGGGCGCGTGCTCGTGTAACAACCCTCACCCGAATCCCGGGTATTTTCACACCGTTGGAGATAAGGTGCTTCACAGGAAGCACGTCAACGGGCACGTAACGACCACTATTTTCAGACGGGTTTAACGGCTCCGCGCGGCCCTGCCGGCTTAGCGGGCCGGAGAGCACCACACAGCACTGGGGAACAGAGCGGTCCGGCCCGCGGACGGGATGCTCGGCCAGGCGCCGGCCGGCGTTTTGTGGGGAAACGGGGTGGGTTTGAGGGCCATCGCATGAAAAAAATAAATAAAAACAGGTAAAAAAAAAAAAATCTCATCTCCAAGGACGGTGCGGTACCGCCGCGCCTCAGTGTTAAGGGACTTGGGCACCGTGTCTCTGCCCGGCAGCGGCGGCAGGCAGACCCGGCAGCGCTCCCCGTTTTAATTCACTATTTTTATTCCACCCCCGCTTCGCGTTCCTCCCCGCGNTGCGGTACCTCTGCACCTCAGTGTTACGGGACTCGGGCACCGTGTCTCTGCCCGGCAGCGCTCCCCGTTTTAATTCACTATTTTTATTCCACCCCCGCTTCGCGTTCCTCCCCGCGGCCCCCTCGCCGCCTCCTCAACCTCTCCCGCCTTCGCGGGCCGCTCGCAGCGCCTTACCTAGGGCGAGCGCTCCCGGCGGCGGCGGCGGGAGAGGCGGGCGGCGCGGCCTCCCCGCCGCCCCGGCCCCGAGAGCACGGGAGAGCCTCAACCGAGGCGCCTGCCCAGGGCTCCGGGGGGCCCAGCGCGGGGCGGGGAGCCGAGCCTCAAGCCCGCAGCGTTTTCTCTTAAACGCCTAATAACCCCCCAAACGGGTTTAGCGCTCAGCACTAACCGCCCGCCACCCGCCCCACCGCGGCCGCCGCCATTTTGTGAAGGCGGCTGCCAGCCGCGCCCCCCCCCGCCCCGCCCCGTGAGGCGGCCCCGCGCGGCCGCCATTTTGTGGAGGCGGTGCCCGCCCCGGCCC
>VWPW01024986.1:24879-35068 GCA_013389825.1 Crypturellus undulatus
TCCTGAGCACAGGAGTGCAGGAGTGGAAGAACTTTCGGAGAGAAATTGGATCGGGGCTGTGGAGAGATAGGCCATGACTGTGCTGCTGCCTATTCAAATGCTTTTTAATCACTCAGAGGAATCCTTCAGGAACAACGTCTCAATTTCCCCTTTCTTTCTTTTTTAGGATTCAGATTTTATGAGTGTGACTGGCCTGCTGAGCGGCAGCGTGAAGCGGTTCTCCACCATGGCCCACTCGGGGAGGGATAACCGCAAGTTGCTCTGCTACGTTTCTGCGGGACTGGTTGTCGTCTTCTTCATCCTCTACTATCTCGTGTCAAAAGCAGGCACTTGAGTGTGGTTTTCGTGCCAGAGATTTTACAGACCAAAAATCATGTGTTGTTTGATGGACTTACTGAAAGCCTTTTTCATTCTGCCCCGTTGTGGAGTCTTTGAGACATTCCAAGCAGTCCAAAAAACTTCTCTGTTCCCCAACTTGCTGTCATTGATTGGGCTGGTCTTGGGCTCTCGCTTTAAAATCATTATGTCTCATTCCGAACTTTCACGTGTAAATGACTTTGATGTTAATACCTAAACTCTCATCTCTTGCCTTATTGTCCATGTCCTTCAGCCTATTTTCAGTGGACAGCTTTGTGTTGCCTGCATTACTGATAATCCGTACTAAACTTGGGAAGAGTTGTGTCAGATAAAATCCAGAGACTCTGTGCACAAAAGTTTGACAAGCAGAAGTCCAGAAGCTGCAGATTGTAGGACTGCTGTTTTATGAGATTTGGAGGTACGAACTTGGGACTTTTATTCCAACTTGGAAGTCAAACACAGTCTCAGTTTGACTTGAGGGCATGTTAAAAACCTTGATGTTAGTGGATTGGAATTAAATTTACAGCTTTGAAATTAAATCAGTCCTAGATCTGGACCCTGGTACACTAATTGCTTCAGAGGAGCAAGACCTTGAGTGACAGCTTGGCTTCTTTATTTATTATCCTTCTAGCTGAAGTTGACACTGCAGGACAGGAAGGGCCAAAGTCTGTAAGTTGCCATTATTTGCACATGTATAGTATCTTCCCACACCCCTGAAAATACACTCTCTTAGACTGTTTTAAAATTGTATAAACACCCTCATGTCAGCGTCCCCTCCAGTCTTTGTAAGATGACTTGCTTCAGCATTCATACAGTTCATTAGACTTAGACATATCGCTGCACTACGGTGGTGTTCCATTATCCTCCTGTAACAACTACCTCTCCAGGGCTAAAGTTTTTCTCCTCTTTTACAGTCCATCTAACAAGTCGATATTCATCGGTTCCTATGTGTTTTATTTGGCCTTGACATCGTGTCTTTAGGAATTCCCTCTTGCTGGGACTAAACTGAGTCTGAAGCCAAACAGACTCTGCTGTTCCTTGCTTAAAATGCACCAAACATTTAATAAAGTAGTTCCATAATTTGATTGTGTCTTTTTTTTTCCGAATTTGGAGAAGGTGCAGTTAGGGTACGTAGGAAAGGAGGCAGCAGTGACTTTGGTTCGTAGTTGTTCTTCTCTGGCAAGATGTGGCAATTCCCAACTCTTTTTACACTTGGAATAATGATGCTTGTATCACTGAGCTCTGTTGTGATTTTTCTGACAATTTTTCACTTCTGCTAAAAGGCCTCCGGAACAGCTTGATCTGGCAGTGGTGGTTTTGGTTTGCTTTTTATGTTGTAAATAAAATAGTTTTTAGAATATTTTGGCCGAGTGGTTCGTTTGTGTGTTTGTCTGTTTTTCCTGTGTGCCCGTGGCCATTTGTGGGTGGTGGTTTGGTTTTTGTCAGAAGTTTTGAGTTTTTTAACCTGCCTGCTACCAAAGGAGATAGATAACGCGACATCAGAGGCTTTTCACTTGTGCCTGTTAAAAATTCTGGTTTTAAATATCCCCAAACAGCGCTTCGCAGAGCACGCTGAAAGCAGGAAAAACTGTCTGTGTTTGTAGTGTTAATATGTCTCACTAGGGCTTTTGCTGCAGGCAAGTCTGTTCCTCAGGGCTCTTCTTGGTGTGGGGCAGGTCGTGTTGATCTTCTTAGCTTGTGCTGAAACAATCCTGGATTTAAGATTCGTGGCAATTAGATGCTCAGAATAGAATTCCCGACCCGTATTTGCTGGCAGTCTCCGCTCCCCAATGCCGTGCGCCTTTTGGAGCACATTGCACGCAAGAATGGGCCGACGAGGGCAAACGGCACCGCGCGGGCTGCTCCGTATGGGCACTTTTGCAGAGCAGGCCCCCTTTTTCCCCGTTCGACGCCTAAAACCTGATTCTTGAGTCAAAGAAGATCCCAGAGCCGCAGCGAGCCACCTAACCCAATTACAAACGTTACTGTGCAACGCAGCACGCAGTTCTGCACTTTGTATTTTATTTAAAAACGTCTCGTTGCAAATGGAATTATTAACAGTGCATTCGCTCAGACTGAAAGGCTTCCAGTTGTTAATGGCTTCATTATTTTTTCCTTAAATGTAGTAATCTGGGGCTTAACTGTGGCCCTTAGGCACAGCCATTAAAAGAGAACGAGGAGCAGCCCTGAGGTGAGGAATTTGGATCTTAAACCTTTTTTTAGTTGCTGTCAGGTGAAAATGTGCTGCTAGAGGTATCTCATGGTGGTTATGCTTTAGATTTCACTGCTCTTTTTCAGTTGCAATATAGCAATGTTTGGTCGACGCATGAAAATTTGGCTAGGGCAAAATGGGCTATTTCTGCCCCTCTGCTTAAGGTGCAAAAACAAAGTTTGAGGGGAGCGGTATTAAAAGTCACAGCAAAGCAAGGATTTGAATTGCACTCCGAACTGGGTTCTTCTAAACACTGTTCTGTAGTGCCACCTAAAGGCAGGTCACCAAACTCGGTGATAACTTACTTATTTTTTCCTTTTTTTTTTTTTTTTCCCAGAAGCTAATGCTATGATTAACATGCTAGGAAAAAAAAAAAAAAAAAAAAAAAAAAAAAAAGCAGCTGAAATCACTGCAAATCTAAACACAAAACCCCAAGAAAACCCCAAGCTTATCTTACCAGTAGGAAATGGAAGGACTTGGACGTGTGGGTTGCAGCGCCGTTCCTGCGGTGGGCAGGATCCAGGTGCAAGAGCTCGCATTCCTCCCCGTATAGGACCCGTCCATGCGGGCCGACAGTGCCGTTCTCAGCTCGAATAGAAGCCAAAACGCAAAAAGTCCTTCGGTAGCAACAGGACAGAGCGCGGGCAGCCGCTTTGCGCCCTCACGTGCTCGTAGTTATCCGGCAGGTGCAGAAGATGGCCCGAGGGAAGCTGTCCTAAACCCTCCCGTCTCTCCCCAAGCGCAGCGCGACGTGGCCACTTCCGAGCGTGTCTCCCGCGGGGACGCTCAGGTGTCCAGGATCAGGGGGGCCGTGTACTTGGAATGCCGGATGCCGAAGGAGATCGCGGGGGCCTGCGGCTTGGTCAGCGTCACCTGCAAGGCGGCAAGGAGGAAGGGTGAGTGGCCAAGGCCACCGCTGCCCTGGACCTGCCCCGACGGACAGGAACAACCCACCGAAGCGGCGCATCCGGGAGGAGTTATTTTTTAGTGATAAAGGGTAGACCACGAGAGAGGTATTTTTACTTAATACATAGTCTTGCTCTTTCTAGAAGCTGTTTTCTAGCCTGGGCAGAAGAGATTTTTGCTCGGTGGTGCCATCTGTCACTGGAAAAGGTATTTGTGCGATTTTTGCCATCTATTCTGTGTTGGCGGATGGACACCACGAGGTTTCTAGCTGGCTATGTCTAGTCCAGAGGCACCTAATCTAAACCTCATTTCTAGCAGAGCGTTATAAAGGTCCTTCTGCTCTGAAATGCTCCGTTGCATTCGACATTGCTTCTAAAGGGGATCTAGCCCTTCTCACTGACACCAGCCCTAGCAGACGGGGATCATTAGAGGACGGTTGTTGAACATTGAGCTCGGCCACGTTCCTTACCTTCCCCACGTAGTAGTCCGCAGGCCCTGGTTTTGCTTTTTCTCTCACGGGTTTGCTATGGGTCCTCATCGTGTACTTGGGAGCTCTCGGTTTATACACATCCAGTTCAGTCTTGGGGTACGCAGCAGGCCCCGGAGTCTGGAAAATAGTCAATGGAATAGTTGGATAAATCCGTAAGTTTTTGTTCCTCCTGGTTCCCCAGGAGGGCTCCTTTGCTTCGTCTAACGGGACAAGGCAACGGGGCCGCAACGGGGAGCAACACGGGCAACAAACAATTCTGGTTTCCTCCAGAGAAGATGGTTTAATCATTTCATTTCAGTATTTTGGTGTTTCAGCGGCTGTTATCTGTAGGAGGCTCCTAGGCATTTTGCATCCGTTCACAAATGGGTGGAAATGGGAGTGAAAATGTGCGGCAGCAGCGCACCAGGAACCTGGCATCGCTGCTGGACCTTACATAAGCCTTGCAATTAAAGCGGTTTGCCTCAAACAGGCTTTATATAATACACACTTCTTTTTCCTTTAATCTGCTATCAGTGTAAGCGTTTTGCATGGTGGTAGTGTATTCCAAAGCTTCCAAACCCGATATAGCTCCCTGCTAGGGTAATGCTGGTTATTGCCTGGAGCCTGGAGGAGCTTTGCACCATCAGAACAAACAAAAAAAGGACATAAAAAGCCCAAACGTAGCTCACTTTGCAGAGGTCTTCCTCAAAGAGCCCGAATTTAGTCCTCCACCTCATGGAGTAGCAGGGGCTGGCGGTTGTGTATGTCGTGTTGGGCCCCAGCACCCGCGGGATGGTGTAGTCGCCAGGGCCTGCGGGAGGGATGGGAAGAGAGGGATGTGAATCCGCAGGGAACAGGAGAAACTCCCGGTCGGAGGAGCAGCAGGAATGTCCTACTCGTCCCTCGTCTTATGTTTAGGCCTCCAGCCCTTTGCAGACACCCATTGTTGTGGCGTTTACCTAGCAGGGCTTTTGCTTCGCCTTTGCGGAGCAAGCCCTGATATGAGGCAATGGCTTCGCTTGCATCTGTGTTCCAGTGGGAATAGTTGGAATTACAGAGCGACCCGAACAGAATAACGCTCGTGGACCAACGGTCCCATCCATCATAGAGATGTTGGATGATCTGGTTTAAGTTGAACAACGGGGTCTTACTGTGGACACTTAGTCTATGAGTCCATCTTTGCCCGCGTTCACTCACCTGGAGTGACGTCCCCGCAGCCGATGTCGTGCCGGAAGGCCATGGAGTGCGCGGGGGCGCATCTGTAGATGTGTTTCTTGGACTTCTCCAGGAAATAGTCTCCTAGGGCAGGAGGGAAGAGCACAAAAGCTGTGACGTCCCAGTTTCTCCAAGCCAACAGGCAGTTTTGCTATGAGCAGCCGCTCAACCGCCCGTTCTCGTCACGTTTTGCGTTTGGAAGCACCCAAGCTCACGCGCGGTGGGGTCGCCTTGCACGAACCAACGGTTGGACAAGTGTCACTCACCGGGCCCCGGCGTGACCTCTACGGTTCCCGTGGGACGGCCGCTCATGACGCACCCGGGAGCCACGTACTTGCCCGTCTTGGTCACGGAGGGCTGCACATAGTAGCAAGGCCCCGGGGAGCAGCCCACGGGCACGGGCGCTCTGGCCCCGCTGAACGAGTAGGCCGGCGCTTGCCTCTTGGTGGGGTTGTGATTCAGGTAACCTAGGGGGAAGGCACACACGAGAAGGGGACCCTTGTGCAATCGTAATTTAAGCGTTGATAAAGAATCTTGAAGTAATCCGTGCCCCTGCCTGCACGGTTCAAAGCAGCTATAAAAAAAGACACAGAAATGTAGGCTCTCTGTAATTAATTGCAAAAAAATCCGTCATTGCAAACTATTTTTACCCCATAAGCGGTTGCTAAGCTAACTTAAAGCAAATGCAGAGAGCACTTGGGTGATTTTTTTGCTCTTCCGCGAGCCTGAACAGGAATATCACGGGCAAATGCTGCCCTTTCGGTTGCTTTTGCTGATAGGAAACAGCAGTTCCCTAGCCGCAGCGAGGGGCAGCTTTATAAATGAGATGGAATGGGGTCGTCCCGAAGAAATAATAAAACACCAGAGGGATAAACCCCTCTTAAACTGTGCGGTGTTAAAATTACTTATGTGATATTTAGCCAACGTATTAAAATTCTAACGCTATCATGAAATAAATAAGGAAAAGATGAGGCTGGAGCAAGAGGAGAGGATGACAAAAATATAAAGCGAGCTTCACGCTTTGCATCGTTTCGCACACAAGGAGGGGTATACGGTTAATCCTGCCCTTCGCCATCCTTTCTGCGCTGTAATGAGTCATTAAAGACATTAAATTCCTGAAATTGCTTTCAGCTGCCGTTACCGCTGATTGAGTGACTTTCGGGTTGCTTTACCTGTTGTCCCCGGGATTGAGTACTTGGGTCCCGGGCCAGTGAACTGGGCCATCACAGGGCCGCGTGGGCGATGGGGTCTCCATGTCCCCACCCAGGCTCGGTACATGGTGGGAGGCGGCTGCGAAGCCTGGGAAAAGTGTCAGAAACGGGATTATAAACACATGAATAAATAAATACGTAAGATTTTATTTCTTCTTTTGCACGTCGGTTAAGAGATCTCAGCCTGGTCCTGCGTCCTCCAAGCTCTGTCCTGTAGTAAAATGCTGACAATCTGCAAAATCTGCAGGAGCTTGAGGGCGGCTTTCCAGTTCGGAGTGAGTATCCCTGGAAAAGCTGCATTTCCCCTGCACGGCCTGTGCTCCTTCCCTAAAGCAACTGTTCCTTAGCAGTTATTCCTTAAGAATAACTTCCTTATTCTGCTGCAATGCCCGGACATGTGCACGAGGCTGTTTTCTCTAGAGTGTTTTTCCTCCCAAGGTGGCGGAGAGGGAGGCACCTAAAGGCCATTCGATCTGGGCTTTTCCCGGACCTGGCTATGGATGTGCCCCCTGCACCTTGTAAACTGGTTGTGCCCCTAAAAGAGGGAGAGAGGAGGGCAACTGCCATGGCGTAGGGTGGTGCTACCAAGGGGGGACGCTCTGAAATAATTTCCATTATTCTCTGAAATAATTTCCACGAGAGGAGCCTTCGAGTGCGGTGATGGAGCTGCTTTCCGGTGCAGCTAATACAGAACAACTCATCCTAACACGGAGCAATTCCCGCTTCCCGCCCTGCGGCGCCTACCTGGGCAGGGGTATCCCCATGCACTGCCGCCCCCCCGGCTCTGGGTCGGCAACCGCAGCTGGCGGCCGGGCGAGGACGCGGGCGCTGCTCCGCGGCGGAGCGCGCCGGGCGCGGGGACGTGCGCGTTGCATCACAGAGGTGGTTCTAGAGTTCCACAGAGCGCCCTGAACCCACCGGCACGGGCATGAGAATGTTGGCACAGAAGGAGCCTGCGCTACCCCTGAACAGCCCTTTCCAGTGCTGCCGCCCTCTCCTTAAAGATTTTTTCCCTCCTATTCAGATTTCCCCGCGTTCCGGATTGCTCATCGCCCACAGCATTTCTGAAGTGAGTCGGCTACATCACTTCTGCACGCAAGGATGACCCAAGAAGAGCGGGATGCTGGACTGCAGTTAGTTTATTGGAACAGGAAGGGGAAGCAGCGGGAAAGCCTCATCGAAAGGTGGGAGATGATTCGGTCACTACTTGGACAGGGGAGGAAAATGAAGATATTCAGCAAGTGGTTCCTTGCAGTCGGCAGGCGGCAGTTCGGGTTCGGTGTCCTAGCTCTGTAAGCATGGGAGATCCCGGGAATCACGGCGTCTTCAGCACTTGCTAAGCAGCTGGCTCTGAAACAAAGTTTCAGGACAAAGTTTACAAGAAGAACGAAAATATGAGCTACATTTTTATATTATTCCTATTACATTCAAAGCTTCCCCATTGTCAGGGTGTTCAAAGTCAGTCTACGAGCCTTTCCTTTGCAACGCAGCTACCACCACCCCATCCTTATACAACCACGGTCAGCGTGAGCCCCTTGCGGCTCCTTTCACCTCCCACCCTCCTGCTTCGAGCCCAGTTTAAGCCTCCCAACGCAAGGACTTACCACTAAATGGGCGAGAGCTTCCCTGTTTTGGATGGCGTCGTCCACGCACTGCTTGAGCTGGCGCTGGGCCTCCGCCATGAGGGGCTCCATGGTGTAGGGCGCCAGGGCCGCCATGTACTCCGGCACCGACCCGTAGACGAACGCGACCGCCGCGTTGTCGAGCGCAGGGCAGAGCGAAGCCTCCGCTGTGGTAGAAGCAGGAAAGACCCTCGTTTGCAACGCAGCAAGGGAAGGGCTTTGGTGCTGCTGGTCTAAAATGCATCTCCGTATTTAGGGGAGAAGTGAGGGGATAGTGGGCAAACAGCTCGAAAGCAGAAAGCACCGGCTGCCTTATGTGAGATTATTTTAATTGAACGCTTTGTTTTGAAATTCGCCAAAATCTTGCCCCATATTTTTGAGATCTAGTTGTCACTCAGAGGGGCTTTGGGGCATTCCCGAAAAGAATGGGGGAAGGAAGAAGGGTCTTTTGACCAGGAATCGCCGTGGTTGAGTCCAGAAGGGCTGCACAGGTCTGTTGTTGGCAGAGGGGAGGGCGGCAGGACTTACCCGAGGGGTAGCAAAGCGCCAGGGCGAGCAGCGCCAGCAGCGGGGCCAGTCTCATTCTGCTCCCGATGGATATTTACCTGGAAGAGAAACTGAGACCGCGCTGGAGCCACGCGTGCCGGCGCCCTCCTATTTATCCCAGCCTGTTGGGACTGGCTCTGCTCCCGCCCGCTTGGACCACGTCGCACCCCGGAGGGCAGGACGCGGTGGGGACGGTGCCAACGTCCTCCGGCAGGGACGGGGAACATCCATCCCCCTGGTCATGGGAACACGGAGCACATCCCTGCAAACACTAAAACAGCCCCAAATCCCCACAAACAGCCTCAAGAAACAGCCACAGAGCGAGGGGCTGCCCTTGTCCTGCATCTCCCCATGGGCCACTTGACCAAACTCCCTCCCATCCGCCCGTCTATGCAGAAGGACCCGGGGACGAGTTTGTGACTGTGCCCGATAACGCGTGACCCTCTGAGGGAGACAGGGGCAGACGGGACCACCTGGAAAGAGAGAAAGAGTCAACCCTTTTCTGGGACAAAACTATTTTCCTAACGCTGCTGTTGAGCACGAGCTCAGCCCCCTTTGCTCACGTTTTGTTTGCCTAATTCTGTCCTGCCAGCAGTGCTGATATTATCATTAAAAAAGAACAATAATAATAAAAAAAAGAAACTGTAAAACGTCTAAATCCTCCAAAGGGTCTTTGTGTGGATGAATTCCATAATGCAATCCCGCCCCTGGCCAGCGGCAGTAATCCGGATTTGGCTTATGCTCGTTAGGGATCAGAGTGTTTGCTGTTCTTCCCGTGAAAAGATCTAAATGTCAAGGATGGATTTTCATTAAGGCTGATGCTGACTGGCAGGGAATCACTAACAGGCACTTTGAAGCTCTGGTGGTTTTAAGTTCTCTTCTAAATGTTTGATTTGGATTAAATTTTTTGCGGATTTCCCTTTCGTTGTGGGAAGCAGATGCTTGAGGGGCCTTTTAAAAAACTCCTGCTATTTACAAGTATTTGGAATCCTCCTCTGGAGCTGACCCGGTTCCTCACCCCTCTCCTTCCCTGTACCTGACCGCTCCTCTGCCTTCTCGCTCTCTCCCCTCCTTCCATACCCCTTTGCTTCCTTAGGCTGCCTCCTCTTTCCCACTCGAGCATCAGGGACCTCCCCGCTCCCTTCGTCCCTCCACGAGGGATGTTTTCCGTTCTCGTCTCCGCGAGTGTCAGCATTTCCAATGAGACGGGAAACGCTCCCGCTCTCGTGTCTCGCCGTCCTTGGAGCGCCCGGATTTATCGGACAAACTAAACACCCACATGTACAGCTCCCGTGGCCCTGAACAAGCTGCAGCGACTCGTTCATCTGGAGGCACCTAAACGCTCCCGTTGTATCTGCAAACGCCTTCAGTGCGAACCGCAGAGCTGTTATAGGGGTGTAGCTAGGGGTTATCTTAATATATATGTGTATATAGATCCACAAGTTCTCCCCTTTTTAAAAAAACTGCTCAAATTTACCTGGGGGAGCTGCAGAGTACAACAGTGATGAGTGGAATAAGAGTCCGCTTCGTGGTGGAGGGGGCCATTTACCCTATGGAATGTGTGCAATGCAGGGAGTTTCCCTCAGGAATGGCTGCAAAGCACTAGGATACGCACATATATACCTATATGTGTGTATGTGTGTATATATAT
>VWPW01024992.1:0-15251 GCA_013389825.1 Crypturellus undulatus
CAAATGCTGCCCTTAAATCCAAACGCTGCCCCAGAGCTCACTTGGCCCTAATAATCTGAGAAATAAGGAAAGGGAGAACTGTTGAACTCATCCTTAGGGGCTCAAATGTTGCCCTTAAATCCAGAGGCTACCCCAGAGTTCACTTAGCCCTAAGAAGCTGAGAAACAGGGAAAGGAAGAACTGTTAATTCATGATTAGGGGCTCAAATGCTGCCCTTAAATCCAGACGCTACCCCAGAGCTCACTTGGCCCTAATAACGTGACTGGATGCTCCGAGCTAGTCTTCAATCCTACACCTTTGCGTGCAGGATGTCAGCTTAGCGCGCTCAGCACACCCACCCACCGTGAATCAGTGCAGAATTACCGCGCTGTCCTTCCCGTGCTCTTCTGAGCCCCGTTACCTTGCGCGGGCAGCTGAGGGGTCTGCGAGCCGTACAGGGAGAGGATGGAGTCTTTGGAGAGCTGCTTCTTCCCTGCTTCCTCCCCTTTGCCTCCTGGCTCGGGGAAGAGATTCAAGTTTTCAGGAACAGAGCCAGCACTTCCAGCCGTGGGCATGGAACCGGTGATCTGAGAGGGAGCACAAGAGCAAGAGGGATTCAGCACCCGGGGGAGGCACCGAGCTACTTCTCCTCCTGTCCATGCAGCAGGTTAAGCTTTGGCAAGCTCTGATACAGCCTACTAACCTTCCTGGAGTCCGAGCTTGATCCCACCGATGCAAAGAGATCCAGATCCTTCTCTAAACTGCTGGGCCTGCCGTTGGGAACGGTGGTTGCCACAGGAGCATCTAGGAGAGACCAAGCCATGGCAAGAGTTTCACCCAAACGCCCTCAGACTCAAGGACAACCTCTTTGCTCACGGATTTGTTCATATGCCACAACCACTGCGCTAGTATAAAGTGCTAGGGTTGCACTAGAGCAGTTAACACACTAATATTCTTGTCCCATGTCATCCACCTGGCACGGAGACCGAGAACCAACAGCTCACAGAATTCACAAGGTCAAGGACAGGATATAGAGTCATTGTAACGGGTACCACGAGGCTGGAAAGGCTCTTACCAAGTCCTAGCAAATCCATTACTGGTTCAGTAGATTTAGGAGAACTTTTCCTAGACTGCTGCGTTTCTTCTTTCTTTTGAGGCTACGGCCAGAAAAATAAAAGGAGCTCTTATTTCATGTGGGTTGAAAAGAAAACCACCATGCTTCCATATTAAGCGGATTATCTCCATTCTGATCCAGAGAAGCCCCTACAGCTGGTTTGTGACCATGCCTTTCAGTCTTACCATTTTCACTTTCTCAAAGATTATAGGTTCCAGTTTTCTTTCTGATACTTGCTCATTACTTCTTTTCCATTTATCATCCTTTTCTTTCTGTGAAATAGAAATACAAAGCTCAAGGTTAATACAGAGCTTTACATGCTGCTGTTACTAACCAAAAAGCCTCCAAGCCAATTGTTGATGTTTCAGACTCCTTGCAAACTACCTGCCCTGCAGCACAGTTAGAGATTAAAAAACAGTATTTGAAATTAGTGTTGCTCTGAGCAGGGAGTCAACCAAGATGACCTCCAAATTCCCTTCCAGCTTGATTATTCTATTTACAAAACAACCAAATCTCCTCAGCCTTGCAGATTACTCAAAGAAACTTTTAAAACTATTTTCACAGAATGACAGCTTACTTGTGAGACAAGCTTACAACTTGACATACATTTAAGCTTTCGCAGAAGTTATTAGAAACTAACCCTAAACGCGTTGATGTCGATACTTCGGTCCATGTATTTCTTCTTTTCGTATTTATCTCGAATGAAGCCCTCCACAGCTCTGCAAGAAGCTTGTTAAGGACAAATGATTCAAGAATGGACAACTTACATACCCCCAAGGCACATTTTCTAACTAAACCAATGGCTTTTCCAGCAATAACTTTCTTGAGGTAACGGTGTTGGATGCAGCTGCTGTAGCTGCTCAGTGTTTGCTTCTTTAGGACACAATATTTGCAGCCTTTATTCCAAGGATGACTGTGCTATAAAGAAAAGTTATAGCAAAATCAGTGCTTAATTTGTACGGAGCTCTTTCCCTTGATGTTTATTTACTTTGATCGTTGCTTAAAGCCTATTTCAGTGGCACAGTTGCACACAATAAGGGGCAGTGGTCAGAATTATTGCAGCTATGCATGCAAGCCCGTCTCAGCCAGCAGCTCAATGAGACCCTGCAAGGATGAGGTGCTCCTGTGTTTGTTCCTATCACTATAATCCTCTTGCAATGAGCATCTAGAAACCCTTCAGTAAACAAGGGAAGAAATTCCAGCCTGCTTCTTCAGCAATGCTGAACCCTTCTAGCTGTCATCACTGTGAATTTCCAATACTCAGCACTTAGTCAGCTCTATTGCCCAAAAGCTGATGGTTACAATTGAAGCTAGTGCAGGAGATGAACTATCAAGCCCCAATTCTCCACCCTGGCAGCCTGGGAGCAAATCCTCAGCTCTTGCACTTGGTTCAGGAAAGCAGAGCTCAGATGGTGCCTATTTAGGAACTAATTTTCACAGCAGACGCACGTGCACATCCAGATAACCCTCCTGTGCGAGGAGGGCAGCTCCTAAGCAGCAAGATGAGCTCTCCTGCTCCCCCAGGAGCAAAAGGATGCTGGTCTGTTTGAGGTCGCCTGAAGTTCTCTGGCAGGTAGGCTTCATAAAGGCGATTTGCTTTTCCATTTCCCATCTCTTGCATGCACTGCAATTCAAAAGGATGCACAAGTCATTTGTTTCGCAGACATTAAAGCTTTCACACGCACCGGCATGCAAGGCTACCAACCAAGAGCATCTGTGTTAACTGGGAGGACGTGCAGACTTAAATCCTGTCCTGTAGAAGAGCAGAATTATTCTGGCTTCTGGTGAACGTCTACTCCTTAGATTAAGGTGGTAGATTTAGACCCCTGAACAGCCAGATCCTTCCTAAAGGAGCCTTCTTATCTTCTCTAGCAGCCTTTGGCACTTAGAGAAACTTGCCAGAAGTTTCTTTACCCACCGATGGTTGCCAAACTGCTAATTATGACTTTTCCTCCCAATTTTGCTCTACCAAAATAACAATACTAGGCATTTCCACCCGCATTACCTGTATCTGTTCTTGCGTCCACTGGTCAAGATTGACTGATTTTACCCTGGATATATGAACTCCTAGATTCCTGTGGATGCCGGCACAGCGTATACAGATGAATACCCCGATATTCCAGGACGCCCATCGTGGCCCTGCAAGAGACACACGTGTTTCACACCAGCAAGTCAACCCGCAGGAACCTTCTTGAACAGCTGAGAAACTGCACCAAGTGAACTGGCTCTGAAGACGTTTTCATTCAGATTAGAACTTGGAATTGCACATCAGCAAGGTGGTTTTTATAGATTGAGTTTTTATTCCCTCCCTCTTCCATTTTGAGCTCTACGTAGATAATTCTAGGGGAAAAAGGGAGAGAATTAACCATTCAGAACACCCAAGACGCTGCAAAATCCCAATTTCCTCTTGCTAAGCGTGACATAACAGTCATGTCTATACAAGTCTTTTTTCTGCTTTAAAAAAAGGACGTGTTTAATCTTTCCACTGCAATAGTGCCAAGCAAGAAGCAGCTTCCGAATATTCCCTATTGCCCAAGGACAAGCGGAATGAAATACTGAGCGTTTGCCAGGAAGACAAGAGCACCAAGACTTCTCTTTAACCTCGGGCAGGCAGTAATCCATGTAAGGAGAGCAAAACCAACACCTAAAATCCAGTAATGACCAAGACACAGTGAGGGAGCAGAAGTCCAGGTTGTAATCCTGGCACAGCGGGGCAGTTCACTCTTCAGTTTCTCCAGCTCTGCTCAGATCCACGCTTCGCATGCATCTTTCCGACAGGCAGGAGAGCTCCGAGGGATGGAATAAGGGCGAGCATGCCAGGAGGAAACAACAAGGGAAAGATTTACAAGTTTAGGGGGTTTTTACTCACTGCAAACAGGGCAGAGAGGCAGCGCTGGTGGATGGCAGGACTCCATGGGTACCCCCTGCCCACAAGTCTTTTTTTTGCTTTAAAAACCCACCCGGCCAGGTTGTCCCCAGCTCCGGCCACCAAAACCCTCCAGCCCTGCAGGAACAGCAGCTTTGGGAGCATCTTCTGCAGTGCAAAACGAGCAGGTTTTCAAAACACATCATCTGGCTGGAGCTCCCAGCCAAGCGCATATTTAACATAGCCGCCTTCCATCATAGTTTGGATTTTGCTGCTCGTGTTTACCTAGGCTGAACTCCCAACTAGCCAAACAGAGCATTAGTCAAAGCTAAAGCATAGCCCGACCAAGAGAACAGACAGACTCCAGCTCTGGAGCTAAACAGCTTGCTTTAATGAAAGCAGATATGACAGCTCTTCATTAGAGCACTAAGAAGTGCTCCATGTCCCTCCATCTGTCCCAGGGGCAGGAAGGACACATTTTGGGTCCTGGTTGAGGTCAAGCTTCCTTGTCTTATTAGCACTACTGTTTTCAACCACAGAACTTGAGTGGAATGACTGCAGGAGCCTTTTTATAGGGATTACGGGCATTACTGCAGAGGGAGGCACGGAGCTGTTATTCTCCCTTATCTTGCTATAGTTAAAATAGCAAGACTCGGAGCAAGCGAGATTGCAGTGGGAAGGGGAGGAGGGGGAATATGTAATTCCAAAGCCCTAAAAAAGCAGCACCGCATCTGAATTTCCTAGACAAGCTGGATGCTTTTTGAACAGTTAACTCTTGTTTTCCAGGAAAGTTCAGAGTATCCCGAGGAATTTTCGCGCTAACAAGGCAGCAGGTCGTGGTCACATCAAGC
Source organism: Crypturellus undulatus (assembly GCA_013389825.1). Taxonomy (NCBI): domain Eukaryota; kingdom Metazoa; phylum Chordata; class Aves; order Tinamiformes; family Tinamidae; genus Crypturellus; species Crypturellus undulatus. The sequence continues at coordinate 4,811 of VWPW01024992.1, forward strand.
CTGGGCAACTTGCTAATCAGAAGGTTTTGTTTTATTTTCCTCCAGTCTTAGAGCCGACTGCCATCGGGGTCAGCAACAGTTCCCCAAGTCCCTACATGTCCTCGCATGCACTGCCTGTTCCCATCCAAAGTAAAGGCACGCAGCCTCTAACTTATCCCAAGAAGTATCTATTGCAACTAAAGCAAAAATGCTATTTATGGTTAAAAAAGCCCCAAGTTTCCTAGCCTGTCCTGCCGTTGCTTTCTGTTTCTTCCCTGAAAGATNGTTTTATTTCCCTCTAGTCTCTTTAGAGCTGACTGGCATTTGGGGTCAGCAACAGTTCCCCAAGTCCCTACATGTCCTCTCATGCACTGCCTGTTCCCATCCAAAGTAAAGGCACGCAGCCTCTAACTTATCCCAAAAAGTATCTATTGCAACTAAAGCAAAAATGCTATTTATGGTTAAAAAAGCCCCAAGTTTCCTAGCCTGTCCTGCCGTTGCTTTCTGTTTCTTCCCTGAAAGATGTGGTCTTTAAAACTGCTACAGCCTTTGAAAGAGCCTTAAGGAGGCTGCTCAAAGGCACCCGCCAGCTTAAAGCAGCTCTCAAGGCAGAGCTTTAATTGCAGCGTATTTGGCCTGTGCCGCAGTTCCTGCATCACCCCCGGCAGGCGCTGGGGAGGAGTGAGTCAAGGCAGAGCCCTGCACGTGAGCAGCGCCCAAGCAGCTCACCCAGCCACGATGCAAATAAGTGGCTTATTCCAAGCATATCCAGGATGGAAGCAGGGACTCTGACCCTCCCTGTGACTTACTTTGAGGCATCCTCTGCCAGAGACACCCTCTGTCTCATCCTCAGCAGTTCCTGCAGGCTGTGAGTGCCGGCAGGATTACGCAGGAGCTTCAAGGTTAGATTTAAACTCCAGGCTATATTTAGCCTTCACAGGACTAACAGGATTACTAGTCAGCTCGATGCTACAGCGGGGTGGTAGTAATCGGCTCGCTGGTCGTGGGTGCTGGTTGGAGCCACCGCAGCCTCCCACCCTGCGCAGTGACTCACCAGGACGGTCCCCTGCTCGCCTTGCCGTGGCATCTCCCCTTTCCAATGCAGGATGTGGAACCAAACGGGCAGGGTATGAGCACGCTGCAATTTGTGGATCCGAGCTGTTAGACCCTCATGCTGAAGTGTCTTTCATTGTGCTAATATATGTTTTTAAAACGTGCAGTTTAAAAAATTCTCCTAGCAGCTCCACCTGGTTTAGTGCTAAGAGCACTTGGGACCAAGCATGGTTCTCTTCACTAATGCTCATTTCTCTCAGGGTTTGGAGACACCTGCAGTGCTAAAAGCACCACAAGATAAAAGAGTTCAGCTCAGAGAGCAGGTTAGAGGCAATATCAGAAGCAGGAGGCTGATTTTGCTGTTGGAGAGCCAAGAGGAAGGCGAGAAACACAGAATTTCAGCACTGTTGTGATTCTACAGGCACAGGCAGGATGCTCGAAGAGACTAAAACACTGCATAACCCCCAGGCCTGTAGCAAACTGCTTCTGCAGTGCACGGGGAAGATAGGAGCATCCCATCCTTTCAGAAACTGCTGCTTTCTCCAGCCTAGGCAGCCCTGTTTCCTGCCAGGACTGTGATAAAGCCTCAAAGAAGAGCAAAATACAGCTACAGCCCTTGAGAGTAAAAGGAGACCAAGATAAGCAGCTGCACTATAGAGCTGTTTGCCTAGAGAGCAGCGCAGGGTTGACACAGCAAGACTGAAAACAGGAGGAAAAAGAGCAATTTGAAGAGGCAGGGAGCCCATCAGGGCTCCTGACCATCATCCCAAACCATTTCTATGGTTTCACACCCTCTGAAATACTCTGTTTTGAAGCAATAGGAGACAGCCCTTGACGCGGGGTAAACAAGCCTTGCACTTCCCTCTTTGGAGGCCACGATGCAGGAACTTGCACCATCGCCGCGGGAGGAAGCGCCGCGGGGACGAGCGAGCACGGGAACGGCAGCAGTTTCCCCACACTCTGATTCACAAGGTGTTTGCCCTGCCAAAGCCCCAGGTAAAGGAGTATTTACAGGAAACGAGCTCAGCTTCAGCTTCCAAACAGCTACACTGAGCTTAAGGCTGTACAAGAGTGAAGGGACCAAGCATGGATGGAAAACGATGTTATTTGTGGGATTTTTTTTGCATTTTTTAAGTTGAAGGCACCATTTTCAGAGAGAAAAGCTGCTCCCGTGTCGGCGGTGGCTCTGAAGAGCATCACGAAGCACTTGCAGCACAGGTAACATTGCTGGGAGCACCGTGCGTGCCCACAGCCTCCACTTGCATCTCAGCACATCCCTTGCAACCCTTGGCCCTTCTTTGCAACAGCCTCTAGAACAAGGCTAGCAAACGCGTGGCCTGTTCAACTTCGTGAGAAAAATTGGTCCTTGCACCAATACCCTCCCCAACATTGCTAAAATAATTCCCTTTAGGTTGGCATTGCCACAGATGGCTTTGGAACCTCAGAGCTTTATAAAAACTCACTTCCCCTATGCAAAATCGCAAGTTTGCTGCAATCACGACCAGCATTAAGCAAGCAATCCTGATGCCACAGTCACTTCCCCCCCCAGTATTATTTCAGTATTTATTCAGTAGTCAGTATTTCAGGTCATAGAAAGCTAATTTTAACATCCATGGGAAACAAGTTATTTGGCACTTACTAGGACTGGGCACAGCTCCCTCCATTCCCATTAATCATCTCTCGTGCCCTTCTACACTGCTTCGCGCACACATAAATCTCCTCCAGAGGATGCCTGCTGTTGAGGGGCGAACAAGAGATTAAAGCAGCTCTGAATAAAGGCAGGATATTGAGAAAAGGAGATGCAGGAGCCCAGCTAACCACTCCATCCTGGCACCCTTTTAAGGCTGGATCAGGGCATCTTTGTGCTCTGCTGAAGGAGGGTCCCCAGTTTAAAAGGCATCTGCACAGCCAGTGCTGTCACCTAAGGAAGTCACATTGAATACCCACTGTGGTGGCAATGGGGACATGGAAGCGACCAGGAAGGTATCAGCAACCAGGAAGGTATCAGCAAGAGGCATCTCCTGGCTTCACAGTTCCACGAAGCTGTTTCACATCCTGTTTTATAACCCACCGTGTCAAAATAAACACCGCGTTCCAAGCTGGTCACACCAGCGAGGCTGAATCACTGACGCCTGCAAGAGCCGCCCCAATTATCTGTCCTTACCAAAAAGGTTCCCAAAGCCATTTAAACCCCAAGCGCAGCCTGGCCAGGACATGCACGTGGCATTTTAGTCACTAGCAGAAAATTAACACCCCGAGTGATTTTAATCAACTCCTCACTCGTTACTCTGGCATTGCCTTTTGGCTCAAGGTACTCACGGCAGCTTCTCCTATAATAACCCCGCGGAAGGCATTTAAAAATAAAACAGAAATTGGCTGCAAAGCCCCTGCTCTTTGGAGAAGAGGGATGGGGAAAAATAGATGCTTTCATAGGCAGGAAGGAGCACGCTTGGCCATTCAGCGCCTAATGAAATAATCTTAGGGCAAGCGATTGTTCGGCTCGCGGGCTCCCTGCCTGCCAGCCCGCAGCAAAAGCCCAGCTGGAAGGGGAAACGCAGCCGGCAAACACTGCTCCGTGTGTTGAGCCAGGGGACGGGGATGTGGGAAACTCTGCGCAGCGGGATGATCCCGGCGAGGCGACGTTCCTGCCTTTTCACACAGCCTATCGCCACTACTTGGAAATTTCTCATCAAGTCTTTTTCTTTTCCCCCCTCTCCCAAAGCCAAGTGAGGAAATAGCCAAGAATCCAATGGTTTCCTCTGCCTTGCTGTTTCCTTATTCTGGAAAGGGATTGCTTAATGACTGGCTGAAATTCATTCCATTCATAGAAAAGCTATGACAAAAAGCATGTTGCAAAACAGCTTCCTCACTGCCGAGTAAAAGCTCAGAAAAATCTGAACTTTTCTGTTCGGATTACTTGGGCAGAGCGAGGTAGGGTCTGCTAGTGAATTTGCAGGACAGTGACACTCCAAATTATCCATCTCCAAATTATAATATTAAAGTTATCAGTGCAAATCAAGCAATGCTGAGCATGCTTTGCTTTGGTAGCAAGTACCACGAGCATCTGTCAGGGCACTTAGGCACAAAACCTGGCACACCAGGTCTGCGGGATCGTAATGGAGACACCAACTGCAGGAGTTTTAGTCTCCGAGCCCTGAACAGAGGCACGAGCAGCATTTCATCCTCACCTCTAACGTGCACAACAAACTGAGTCCATCACGCACAGCCTCGAGCCATAAACAAGGTAAGATCGATGCTAACTCGGTTTGAACCAGGGTTGCTGTGGCAGGCCGGGCTGGCAGGAGCCTGCGGCATCGCAGAGAAGTGCTGATACAAAACAGCTGCACTCTAAGTGCCATTAAAACATGTAATTCCTTTAAGGAATTCTCCTTGGGGAGAAGAGCCATGTGCTGCAGAGGGGTCTGGCACCAGACACCCCTGCGCAGTCCTGGGCGGACAGCACAGGCCACGTGTCCCCTGCTCTCGGAGGGGACATGTGGCCAAACACACACGGATGCAAAAACCTGTGTCGTGACACTGTCCAGCAGCTCCTACACGCACGGCCAGGAGATAAACCTGACCTAGAAGGACAGGCATGGGCAAAGACTGAAACAACATCCTTGTGTCCAGACCAAGCATCAACAGAGCACTGGCTTTTTAAATTATTTCATTGCCTTTTAAAATTATTTATTCACTACCTTCCAACATCGCTGGAGTTAACTATAACAACTATATTTAACTATAATAACTATATTTAGCTATAGTAACTAACTATAATTAATCTCCTGAAGTAGCTCCTAACATACGAAGGAGTCTCACCTTCTGCGCCATCCTCTGCCTCTTAAATATCTATAACCAGCTACGAAGTACTCAGCTATTTTGCTTACCAAAAAAGACTTGACATTAGTAACGATAGGACATATTCTAGCCAATAAGGAAAGGCTCGCGCTCGCAAAAATAGAGGCAAATATTTTAGGAAGTCACTCCAAAAGGCAGAATTTAGCACAGGTAAATCCAGCTTTGCAACCAGAGAAGAAACTTTGTTCCAAAACAGATTCTGTTTAAAGTTCAGTCTTTTTCTGTCCCAGATTTCCAGAATAGTGATTACTTCATGTGTCCCAGGATCAACCTGAAGGAGACCAGAGTTATTCTTGATTCTCTAGCTGGTTCTGATAACCTACTTATATTTGAAAGATGAATTACCTTGAAACTGCAGCAGTATCTTCTAGAGATGCTGGCACAGAAGTTCCCGAATGCATTTGATGCCTTATATAATTTATCTGGCAGTTACTATAGGAACAAATTTCTATTAAAGCAGGAACTATGGTTTGGGAGTTGCCTGGTGTTTAGGACCTTTAATTCTCCCTTAGACACAGGGAATAGCCAGTGTAACTGGCACACACGAACGGCAACACTGAAATGCAGGTTGCATGCCAAGATGCCCTCTGCTCCGTGGATTATCTCCGTTATCCATTTCTGTCAGGTGTACAGACATGCATCTGTGCACGTGACACAGCTCTGCACATCTTCCTTAAAGGAAATCTAGTAACTCCCGATACCAAGTGCAAACTGCTTCCAGAATAAGTTGCCATCTGAAAAGGCAATTTCTTTTCCAAGCTTTTCAGCTGGAATGATGCTGGAATAACCACCTACCTACTTCCAGCAGCTGGATGGAGGGCTGTGCTCCCGATCAGACAGATCCCTAACGCTGTTGAAGAGCTACCAAGATTGCTCAGATGAAGACCACTATAAAAGTGAAAACAAGTCCCCTGGACAAAGTAAATTCGTGTGAGCATTTATACACACTGGATTAATGCTGCTTTACTGCACTAGAAAGTGCTCCTTTCAGCCCTGGCTTTAGAACGGCAGAGCAGTACAAAAGGAGGAGGGAAGAGCACAGCAGTCATTAGGGGAACTGCAGAATACTGTTACAGCAGCTGACAATTAAAATGAACATACATATATGCATGCATCCGCTCTGGAAAGTTTCCATTACACAAAACAGAACTTTCCCCATCGCAAGATTTTACTGTGGTAAACTGAAAAACTTTAGTCCTACAACATTGACTTTTGAAGCAGGCAAAGAACACAAATCGACACATCCACTGCTTCCTTTTCCATAATGCTTATTTCTTCACAAGCAGTTATTTAAAAGTTGCTTTATATTCTTTTACCGAGAAGGAAATTCAACTGTGATTCAATATTTTCCTCTGCTGGTGGAACTGTGACAAAAGAGATCGTTTAATATAAAAAAATGCTGCTAATATTCAAACTAGTTTGGCTGGACCAAACCAACTCTGAGCTGTTCCGTGTTATTGGAGGCAACTCCTCCATCTCCAAGCTTCTTACCCAGCTCTTCCAGCTCCAGGCCAGCAGCTTCCCATCCCACCCAATAATTAATCACTTCCTCACAGGTTTTCACAAAGCTCTACCCCCTCCTACAGGAACGAGCACTTGAATAAGTAGATCAGGGCTTGTTTTGTGTTAGGTAAAAAGCAGTTTTCCATCCAACCACTAGAGTTATAGGAAAAGGGTCATTTCGGCACAGGATCCACAGATCTCACAAGACAAGGGAGGGAAGGAAGCGTCACACAAACCAGGTGGAGCACGGGGCAACCTTAGAGTGATGCACAGACAGAGCGGTCATCGCTGGGTGCTCCCTGCGGAGGGACCTGCAGCTCCAACGGCAGCGAAACTGGATCCAGGGAGCCTGTTGGGTAACGGGACTGGAGAGCAGAGGGGAAGAGTTTGGGAGAAGGAGAGAACCAAACAGAAGAGCTGTACGTTATACAGGTTCAGCATAGCACTTCGGAGTCAGAAATACAGAGAAGAATCTGCTTAACTGTCACTCGACCCAGACCATGTACTATTCATTGGGCTACGCACAAGCCATTTGCCATTCATCAGTCACCATCTAAACACCCATGTCCAACACACATAGATAACAGCATTTTCCTTCCAGTTTGGTGGTTCCAAGCTCCAGATTCACTCGTGTTGGGTCCCAGTTTATCTTCTGACGCAGATGCAGTGTGACCGGCCTGCGGGACAGTCACGCCGTCCGGCACGCACGAGCCACAGCCGCCCTCTGAGGGCCCTTTAGCTTTTGTTATTCTCGACAACCTTTGCAATGCAAAGAGGAAGCAGCAACCCGGGGCTCTCGCCCAACTTCCCCGCGACCGCCTGCAGCCTCCGCGCAGCGTTTACCGCTGCAGAAGCGGAACCCGCCACCCTCCTCCCCGCAGCTTCCTTCTCTCTCCTCCCCGATCAAAACAACTGAAATCAGGGGCATTACGAGCTGTGGAGAGAACCCTGGGGAAGCATCAAGCTCCCTTTTGCAGGTCCCATCAGGCTTCTTTTTAGCTGTCTTTCTCTAAATGAAGAGACGAAGTCATCGATGGCTCCAACAGCTACTGGGGAGAAAAGCCTAGGAGAGCTGTGTGTGCCCTGAAAGGTATCCGAAAGCAGGACAGGAGAGGGAACAACAGTATTTGCCCCACGAGACTTGCTGAGCTCACGAGTGGCCCGTGACCCACACCAGGGCACACCAGCAGTGTCACACTGCTGTCCCCAACGGGACACACCAACACAACCAGCGCTCTCCTCGCAAGGATTCGGGAGAAACTTGTTGTTCCCACTTTATCGTCCTCAGGGAGGCACAAGCTGGGTTAGGAATCACTTCCACGCGGTGCATGATAAAAGCGAGCGCTAACAAGAACGCAAAATGAGAACACCTGCACTCCAAGGAAGCGCAGAAAGAGACCCAGAAGGTCAGTTTATGAACACAGCAAGATAAGGTCATTACAGCCGCCCCAGAGAGCAAGACCCGAGCAGGAGGCAGCATCAGAGAAGTGACGTTCCTGACCCTTACAGTGTCACTCTAATGCTAAGGATTTCTGTAAAGGAATGAAGTCAGAGGGGTGCACGCTAGGACTGCGGCTGACGCCAACGGGTACTGTAATCTCATTTGGCTCTGTATATAGAAAGGGGGAAAAAATACAGTAATGAAACCCAGCAAGTAGTTAGGTCATTGGGAACAGGCATAATGGAAGAGTGGGTGGCATCTGAACAGTCGCTGCTTATGTGTCATGCCTTGAAAAGCTTAGATCAAGCAGCAAAAAGCTACAAAATTCACTAACTTGGGCATAAAAATGGATAGTCAAAAGCAGCGTTTCTTGATAGGTGCCAAACAAGGTGCTCGGTTCTCACTCTTCAGCTCTGCTGCAAAGACGCTCAGGAAGTTGAGCCTGGCAAAAGCAATCGTATCACAAACCCTGCCGATATCATTTCCCAACAGTGACCAGATTTCAGCAGCGACCTTGGTATCCCGCTATTTACAAAACTCATCTGCAGCACCAACTGCCACCGTCAGCAAGCGGGACCGTGAAAACCCTCCTCTAGCTTCGAGCAGACAGCAACAGTTTGCACCTGGAAAGGTAAACTTTTCCAAGAACTACAACATGAAGCAGAGACATTTCTNAAGCGGGACTGTGAAAACCCTCCTCTAGCAACAGTTTGCACCTGGAAAGGTAAACTTTTCCAAGAACTACAACATGAAGCAGAGACATTTCTATGGCCAAGAACTCAAAATGTTCCTCAAGAATTAAAGTTCACAGCTTCATGTACCACTCGTTAGTGAAGCAGACGGGTATTCGCTAGATTTCCAGGTATTACTCTGTACAGAGAGGACTGCTCTTCAGGGCTGACCTAAGGGGTATTCCAGCTACAAGCAGCTTCCAGCTTTGCTGGCAAAGCTTAACCACCAAATCAGGCTTTGTGCACATTAATAACTGGAATACTATGCTTCCCGAATGCACAATATACAGGATCGGGTATAAAAATGATATTAAAACAGGAGCTGCACTCAGGATTTGTTTCCAAACTGCGTATCTTAACTCGTGTCACAAGGGACAGTCATTTTTGTCCTTGGCTCTTGCATAAGGGACAAAAGAGAGGACATTCCGAGGCGATAGAGCAGCCTGTTCCCCGCTATCCATAGCGCACACAGCCCCGTGGTCGGGCAAAACTGGCACCAGACGCTCCTCCCAGCTCCACAGGACGAAAGGTTGTGGCTATGGGTTTTATTTTCAGGTTAGTGTGTGAAAAATAGAAGATAAAACACTATCAAAGACAAAAGCAGAACTACTTCTTCGGCTTGGTTGAAGGTTAATTCTTCACGATCTCCTTTTTGACGGCGTTCGGCAGTGCTCCCTGCGGCTTTTGGAGGTCATACGCGATGGCTAAGGCACGTACTTATAGACAGACAGAGAAGGACTTTCCCAGCCAAGCTGAGCTATTGTGGGTATTGGGAAACAAGCCCTGCGCTCAGACCTCCAAATACTTGGAATAACTCATTAAAATAGGACTCCGAGGAGACACGGAGCAGCCTTAACCCTTTGCTAAGGAAAGGCAAAGCATTCCACGCGCCACGCTGCAGGAAGGGGCCTACAGACCAGGCACATTTCACTGATTTAGCTCCTCTCCAAGGAATTGAGCATCCAGACCTGCCTTCCTTCCGCCCCTCTTCTTCCCCACAGCCGTGGGGATCTCCACGTGGCACGGGAAGCGGGAAAGAAAGCACAGGAGGGATGGATAGGAGGAATCCCTGCAGGGCCACTTCAATCCCGGTTTAGGTTTTCATGATCCATGTGTGCCCATCCCTCAGAAGCCCTAAGCCTGAGGATCCCGGCTGCTGCTCCCCCATCCCGCTGTGAGGATGCGGATCCCGGTGGGAATGTCCCCTGGGATCACACCACAGCGGCTCCACGGGCTCCCCTTCCCGGGATGCAGAGGCCATCACCGGGCATCTCCGCTCATCCCGGCGGCGCCGCCTCTCCCGAGGAGCCCGCGGCGGCTCCGCGGGCGGACGCTGGATCCTGCGGCACCGCCGGCTGAAAAAACTCGCGTTCGGCTGAAAAATCCAGTTAAAAATAAATAAATAAAATGTGAAATCCCACGCAGCGGCCTGCGGGGGAGCCGCCTGCCGCGCTGGGGGCGGCGGAGGGGCCCGCGCTGCCGCAGCCGCTCCGCGACACGCGGGCCGGACCCCGCCGAACCGGGGCGCTCCCCCCACCCCCGCCGCCGCACACAGTGACCGTTAACGGGCGGACGGCGCGGCCCAGTGCCCGTTGAAGCCGCCGGTACCTTTGGCCTGGCAGTCGGCGCAGAACTTGTTCTCCTCCGCGGCCAGCAGGCTGCCCAGCACGGCCTGGTAGCGCTCCACGTCGCGCACCGACTTGCCCGTCATGGCCCGGTTCGGCTCGGCCCGGTTCAACCCGGCTCGGCCCGGTTCGGCCCCGGCCCCGCTCGCGCCGCGCCGTCTCCGGGCAGCAGGCGCCGCCGCTTCCTATTTCCGGCCGCCGGCGGGGGCGGGGCGGGGCCCACGCTGTGGGCGGGGCCCACGCTGTGGGCG
>VWPW01024995.1:0-24104 GCA_013389825.1 Crypturellus undulatus
TTTTTTTTTTTTTTTTTTTCTCCCCTACGACTTTGAAACACTGCAGTGGTTATGGCTTGCCTCTCTATTCTTGCTACCCTTTTCTGTCACACTCAGTAATTGGCCTAATAAAAGGCAGAAACAAGAATTTATTACACCTCGGGCAATACTTAAAACAAACTTTATTTGCTGGAGCAGCACTTTTTATCTACTTGCTGCTGTATATTTTGACACTCCTCCTAAATATTAAATTTGACTTTATTAAAAGTTAAATCTTTTTTTGTGATTGCTGCTGCTTTTGCAGTTTCTCAAACAGCCTGGTACATATATAAAACTATTCTAATGAAGCTTCCGGAGAAACAAATTTAAGCAGCGGCTATATCTACTTCACTACTGCCAAACCCCACAAAAATGGCATGATTTAAAGACTAGTCTCTGTAATACCTTGTAAATTAGTCTTGGAATAATTTCTGCAATGACTTGCAAGAACAAAGACAAGAACTATACAACTTCTTATGCCTTTTTTGATCCTATACATTTCCTCAAACAAATGACGGTCTTGATGTTTAGAACTGTTAGCCAAAGCAGTCAAGATAATAGTCAAACGAAGCTGGGGGATACTGTTGTGATGCAGTGTCTGCTGTTCGGTCTGTGTTTCTTCCACATCACAGGTCAGGTGATGACCAACGATCAAAATTTTCACTTTTCTAAAGAGACTTAAGAAATAGCAATGCATGTTCCTAGAGTTGTTTATGCAGGAATTTTTATTCTTTGAAATATTCCAGTGTTAAAGCAACAAGAAAACATTTAGAATGTCCTTTGGTGGAATCTTATTACACTCGTTATATATGTAAACTGATATTCTTTGATGCCAGCACGTTGCCCATACAGAGAAATCTCTGCACAACTAAAGGAAAAGAAAAAAAGAAAAGGACTAAATAAAAAGTAATATCATTTTTTCCTCTTATCTGATTAGAATTAAATACATTAACAAATTGTCTCGTAACACAAGTAGGCAATAATACAAAAAATCTACATTGTACATCGTATTTCAAGAAAAATAACTTCATTTGAATACAAAAGGATAAATACACTTGTCGTCCTACAGCCACTCTCGCAGGGGAGGTGAGCGCGGCCTCGTGCCGCGGAGGTTTGCAGGGGTCTGACTGGCTCGACTTTTATTGGGGGGGCTGTTACACATGTGCATCACTAACATCAGACAAAGAAATCGTTCAACCGACAGGGGTTACAGAGCAACGGTCACTAAAGCACGCGCTGGGCGCCCGCGGGCCCGAGCGGCGGCCCCAGCGGGGTTCCTCGCGCCCGCAATGCGCTGACAGCAAAGAATCGCCTGCGCGCCGCTCCCTCGGCGCCTCGAGGCCTGCGCGGGCCGGCCCTCCTTGCCAGCCCCTATGGCTTAGTCCGCTTGGGCCTCGCAAGTCGGCGCGCGGCAGCGCTTCCCTCTCGCTCCCGGGGGTTTCTCCCAGTGTCCTAGCGGCGCCCGTCCCCGCTGCGCCGGGAGCAGTGGCACCCGATGCCTCTAGAAGAGGAGCAGTCCCGTGAGCGCGAGCAGGGCGGCGAGCGGGACCGCGGGCGTGCGCCTCGCTGCCGAGCCGGGGCCGCAGCCGCCCGCGTCGCGCTCGCACTTGAGCTTCTCGCACAAGATGCCCGTGTAGGCCGGCGGGCAGTGGCAGCGCACGTTGTTGATGCACGTCCCTCCGTTCTGGCAGTGCAGCAGCTCGTTGTCGCACACGTTCGCTGCAAGACAGCGGGAGGGAGGGGAGGAGAGCGCCGTGAGCGCGGCCGCAGCACCAGCTCCCGCGCCGCACGCGGGGCTGAAGCGCTCGCGCCCCGTCTCGTGCCTCCCGGCCCCCCTGGAGCTTGTTATTGTGGGGGGCAAAGANCCGTGAGCGTGAGCGCGGCCACAGCACCAGCTCCCGCACCGCACGCGGGGCCGAAGCGCTCGCGCCCCGTCTCGTGCCTCCCGGCCCCCCTGGAGCTTGTTATTGTGGGGGGCAAAGAGGGTGCATCCTGCTGTTTAAACACTGAAAACTTGCATTTAAAAAAATCTGCTATTTTTCTTTTAAACTGTAGTCTTGGACGATGTTATATGAGAGCACTGAGTGTAATGTTACTCACTACCATTGCACGCCTGCCTGTGCTTTCACGGTTACTACTGCCCTGGCGCTCAAGGTGAGTGTTGCTGTTTGACAGGGGAGGAGGTGTAGAGCATGGAGCCCTTAAGAAACATGCACCGTGCTTAAAAGTGCAACGTGGCTTTGCCGAAGTGAAAAGATCTGTAAAAGAAGCCGGTGTTTCATAGTGACGCTCTCTCATGTATTAATGATCTGGGAAAAATATATGCAAAAAGATAGGGAGCCGCAGATGGGAAAGTCAGTATGTTATTTGATGGGGATTTTATGGTATGTACATATGGAAATAAAAGATAATCTTATTTCTGTTACAGATCAAATATTCTTAATTAGCTTTGCTGCTTTGGTGCAAGGATAGCTGGCGTCTAAAAACTCTCTTAGCTAGACCTCGCATCCTGATGTAACTGCTGAAGTCTAGTTTGACAAAAGAGTTGGGGGAAAATATCACGGGCAGAAATTTTAGAGCTTGTGTTGTATTTTTTTTTTTTGCTGTTACCTAATATCAGTTGACGTAATTGCTTGGGTAACTCTACAGACAAACTCTACCAAGCGCGTGCGTTGCTGTGGTTTGATCCCCGTGGTCTCCCGCTGGAGAACACGCGCTTGGTGGCAGCGCTGCTTTCCCCGGGCGTCTGTGCTCCTCTAAGGGCAGATCTTGCCCCTTCTGCAGGAACGTAACATCCCTTTTCCCTCAGGGCATCGGGGGAAAATGAGGTTTAGAGACATAACTGGAGATACTCAAAGTAACAGATAACAGGGAAAAGTGGAGCTAATTTTACTGTAAAGTTATTTAATTTTACATCTAAATAGTTTTATGAATGTTTGTTTCTTTTTTAAAGTAATATGAATACGATGAGAACTAAAATTCAGACAGTCCAAATTCTAAGTGATGCAATTCTACATAAATCTATGAAATTTTGTGAACTCACAATCTTATCTGTCCTGACTTGTCTTTAGAAAAAGAGTTTTCTCACTCTAGCAGGACTCTGAAGATAAATGTCCCTTTCCCGTCCCCTGGGATTCCTTTAGTAATTAAAAGGTTTTATTAAAAACTAGATATTTTACATTGAAGTGTCCAACTTCTGAACAGTAATATCAAAACTTGAATACTGAGGTACAACAAAAGCACGTATGTTGATGATGATGACTGCGTATGTCTGAATTCCAAGGATCATTTTATTCATATATTCATTTATATTCATTGCAAAAATGTTTATACTATGTATGAGGAACAGTAAATGACCAATGACTAAATGAGAGATGAATGAATCAGAAAGAATACAGGATAACAGGTTCAAAAAATGATCTCTTTTTCTTAAAATAAAATTGATATTAGAGTTATGTATCTTCTAACTAAGGTTTTATATATCTTTAAAACTGACCTTACCTTTATACTGTACTTATTTAGCCATAGGCAAAATCAAAATACTTTATGTGATGGTACAGCTACTGAGTTTGCTTGCTCTAGACTTCTCATTGCCCTGGATGCTTCCTGCAGTTCAGGTAGTGAAAATGGTGAAATATCTGTTCCGTCAATATTGGCCACTGTTTCCCTTGAATAATTGAGTGGAAATCAATAGTTAATTAAATACCACTTTTTAACAGCAGAAGAGATATTTCACTTCATGCTTGGCCTTGAATATGAATGAGATTCTATACAATTTTTTCCAACTATTCAGTAAAACAAATTTATTTTCCAATACCTTTCCTACATTTAAGCTTATTTGGACATCTCTGCACTGATACTTTAAAAGGTCATCATTACCCCCCGCCCGGTAATCTTGTGGTTACAGGTTTCTGGACGTGGGTGCCTGAAGCTGCATTTTGCTGCCCCGTAGGTACCGCCACCGCAGCCATTGGATGCCTGGGTCAACACTGCTGAGTACACACCAGATTCCTGGTACTACGTTACAGATGCTGATTTTTCAACTCAGGCTGTTTATTTCTAATGATATTTTTCTATAACGCACTTAGATAAAAAGCTTTTCCCTACATATTTGTTGTATTCCTTAAAAGTGTCCCTGCAGAAACACACGGAATGTTCTTAGCAAAGTTCTTGTACTTGGAAGTTAGCCTTGTCTTGTCCCAGCCTCCGCCTCCTCAGTTTTCTTCCCTCTTTCCCTTGCACACATGCACATAAGGGTGCGCACACACACATATATCACGTAGATAGCAAATACAGTGATTTGAAGTTAGGAAGATTTTCATTAAATGCTACATTTTTTTTCCAAAATTGGTTTTATTTTTATAGAGACCTCTTCTAGAACGGTTTCTACCATTCCCTTTGTAGGTGGTGAGAGTGAACTGCTGTCTGTAAATGAAAATACTGGATGTGTAACTAGGAATGAAGGTGAGCTGGGCTCAAGTGAGGGGAATTACTGGAGACATTAGCGTTGCCACACTCCTGCTCTGAGTGTTACTGGCAGCGCTGCGATAACCAGTTATGAATCAGAAAATATGTGTGCCTTGATTATGCCTGTTCAACATTTGGTGTTCAAAGCTGTGCTCTTTGGAAAAAAGCTAAACTTCAATAATCTCCAAGGCATCAGCCAGCAAGTGCTGATCAAAGGCTGCCGCGCCGAGAAGCGATGCCGATAAACCCTGCAGCGAGCGCGCGCGGCGGCCAGGCCCGGCGCGCCTGAGCCCGCTGCAAGCTGCTGCGGATCCTCACGAGTCCGAAGATGGGACATCAAGCTGAAAACTTAAGATTTTCTCTGGAGAGCTTTGGAGGCTTATTCTGAGGATATTTCTGAGCACAGTCTCCAGATTTTCTGTTCTACGTGGGGAAGTGAAATATTTAAAGTACAATAAAGGAAAATACTTAATGCTATTTTCATAATTCATCACTTTATGATCTAAGCTCTAGCCTCCTGATTATGGGATCCTTAAAATACTGCACAAAGAGATAGAAAAAAGCTAAAGATGGGACGATATTTGAAGATTTTGACAACTTTGGGGGAAAAAGAAAAGTAACAAACCATTGCAATTGGTAAGACATGATTAATTTTTCTTGAATTAAAATTTAGATGTCTTACCAAAGTAGTCATTAATAAAATATTGAAGTCTTTTTTTTAGGATAAGACCTCTATAAATACTGAAAGATGCCTTGCCATCAGTCACAAAATATTCACGAGAAACCATTTATTTTGTAATTCCAGTGTCATTAAATTTGCAAATGGAATAAAAAGAAAACAAGGGGGAAATCTACTCTTTCTGCCAGCTCAAGCTCAAGCAGTTCAAGTGGTAAGTGACATTCTAGAGTTTCACAGAATTTATATTGGCTACTTACTGAAAAGTACTGAGGATTGCATAGATGTTTGACAAATGTGTACTTTCTTCTTAAATGTTCGCATCTGAATAATGCATGCAATGCTCAGAGTCTGTCCGAAACTCAACTTTAATGCCTTTGTGGTTTCTTTAAACAACAAAAAAATCCGAACTCTACTTGTTTCTGGAGCACCGATACAGGTAGAGAGACACGGAGTTGAGTCTCATCACTGCGGGNTGAATAATGGATGCAATGCTCAGAGTCTGTCTGAAACTCAACTTTAATGCCCTTGTGGTTTCTTTAAACAACAAAAAAAATCTGGACTCTACTTGTTTCTGGAGCACCGATACAGGTAGGGAGACACGGACTTGAGTCTCATCACTGCGGGCTGCTGGTCCATGTCATGCTGGGTGTCTGGGCTTGCACCCAGGTTCTCTCAGCATCCTCTCCCCTCTGAAATCTATCTAAAAGGGGAAAAAATGTACCTCGAATCTATCCTTGTTTTCCCCAGGTCAGCTAAAGTAGCATCTTACTCGAGTGGGTCAGTCACGTGAATATGTGAAAAAGACAAACTGATTTAGAAATCAGGTTTAAAAACAAAATCAAGGTGATGGAAAAATGTCTTCTTTGACCTGGGTAGGTGGTACTGGCTTTCTACATCTAAATCTAGGCTGTTTTTGATGTTTTCATTGTTTGTAGCAACATAAAATGTGGTCATAGAAAGAAAAGTTATCTAAAGGTTCCTTCTTTCTGCTTTTCTTTCATTCTTGAATGTTACGTCTTTCATTTTCAGAAGTGTTTTATATATCTCCTATTGCTGTTTTTCTTCAGTNATGTTTTATATGATATCTCCTATTGCTGTTTTTCTTCAGTGTGATATCATTTGCTATATATTCTCTTCTCCTCTATCTCTTTTTTAAGAACACCTCTTGATTTTTGTCCTTTTTGTCCCCCGCATCCACCCAACTGAGCATCTCTGGTCTCCGCACAAGCTGGCGGATGGCCAGCTCTGGATATACTGCAAGATACTTCAGTTTGCTCCAAAGGGCTGATCCGAGTTTTGACCCTGCTTCTGTTGTAATGCATTTTCCATGCTGTTGCTCAGTAGTTTATGTGAAATCTTGGCACCACTGAAATCCTGAGAACTTCTTGACCAAAGATTTCGCCTGCTATTATAGCAACTTTGACTGCATGTGCATCTAGGGGCTGACAAAATGCCTCTCGAAGGAGTTTCCTCTAATGCATCTGTCTTCTTGGTACTCTGTATCACTTGAAATCATCTGGGAGAGAGTTTTCAGCATGCGTGCTAACCAGATATTCTGTCACAGCATAACGAGGGGGTAAAAAACAAGCACCGTGAAACCCAAATTTCCAGTAATGATGTTCAACAGCTTCAATATATGCAGTGGTTTTCTAATTATAGAGGGCCCTGAGCAGCACATTGCAATAACATGAAAAAATGAGGTTTCATGTCACTACATGAATAGTTTCAGGAAACTGAGCCTGAGAATATGCGGTTTATCATTAGATACAGAATTAGTTCTTAGAAATGCTATAAAGATTTTCTAATAGATAGTTTTTTTTTGTTGAAAATTTGATCATTTATATTCTGTGATTTTTTCAACATTTAAAAACAACAAATGAAGAAGGTTCTGCATATGCCTAGAACACATCCATCTGCACATGCATATAGCAAACACACACACAACAAGACCTTAGCAGTCATGAAGGTTGGAATAATATTTTTTTCCTACAAGTTGTCAGCTCCATGTGAATGGAGTTGAGGCATGCAAAACACCTACGCAAACGCAAATTGCGAAGTTTTATAAGTGTTTCCAGGTATTACAGAGTATAAGTGATCACAGCTAAAATATTTTCAAATTACCAGAGTTAGTAACAAATAATTATTTCCACTATTTGGAAACTGCTAAATATTTGTTTTGCGTGGTATAAACGAATATATTTTTGCTCCTTTAATGCGTGCTGAAGACCTACTCTATGTAGAGATTATCTAGTGAGGCACAAGTCAGGATGGAAGGAATCAGCATTTGCAAGTACAGACCTAAAGAACTAAATCTCACTGCATCAACATTAAGGTCATACGACGACAGACTTCTGTGGGAAGATCCCTGCAGGGAAGCTGAGATGATGCTCTGATGAGTTAGATTTTACCTACCGCTAAGGAACCAAGCACGGAGCAAATGGGAGTAGCCTGTGCAAGGCACTGTTGAACCAACACCCCATTTATTATAAAATCAGTTTTATAAGATACCAGGGAGGAAATGAGCAGGTGGGTAATGGAGGAATGGAGTTTGCTGAAGGTTTCTGGACTGTTTCCCTACATGTAATTTCTGGTCTTGCAGCACACTTTTGACTTCAAACTTCTGCAGGAGAAGTCTGCAGAGGTGCTGAGAGAGAAGACAGCTCCTGATCAGAGCTGTCTCCTGCACTGTGCCACCGAATGGATGGTGATGCCTCCCTCCTGTAAATAGGTACCACTTTATCCTAGCATCCACATGGGTAAACCCGAGATGATCACTTCACTCCTGAAAGAGCAAAATTCTCTAGAGAACAAGTTTTATGTTAACCGTGGTATAGGGGTAACAGCAATAAGAAGGTTATTCTAATCCATGAGTGATGTTGGTGCTGTCTCATTTTCCATCTCTATTCTTAATCTAAAATGTTTGAATTTAATAACGGATAATGAGAAGAAATCCCCTGAACTCATCAGATGGATGGGGGAATATCTGAATGATGGAGTCTATACTCTTGCATGATAGAGGAGCTACAAGAGCTTTGTCAGAGATAACACAAGATTACTTGTTAAAATGGTTAAAAAGAAAACAAACCCAGATTTAGTAATCTAAAAATGACTGTTGGGATGACAAAAACATCCAATCTTCCTCAGTTTCAGTAAATGGGTAATTAATCTTTCAGCTGTCTGACTTAGGTGGTTCTGATATTGCACTTCTCCAAAAAGGGAGGATTTACAGAGGGGAAAAATTCATGCCTTTTTGTTGCTTTGATTACGGAGGAGCATCGCTGTACTAGTCCGACCCTCAGCCTACTTTAGAATAATCTCAGGAGACCAATAAACTACATCTGAGCTTGAGTTGCTCAAAAGGGACCGCATGCCTCTATCATTCATATTCCACTTAAAAGCTGTAAGCTGTGGTGCCATTATTGCTATCTCCTCCAAGATAAATGAACATTCTTACACGATCCGTCTCCTTCCTCGGCGGAGGGGAGAAGCAATTGAAACTGCAGGGGTTTTGCCGAGTGCCAAGGGCAAGGTCAGGGCCTGCTGCACCTCCCTGCTGTCAATAACGCTGCCCAGCACGGCCCCCTCTCCAGCTCCTAGCTGCAACGGTCCCCGAAGGGTCCCCTCGCCTCGTGACGGGTGGGATTTGGCCACCCGCTGCCCTCCGCGGTGCCCTGGGACGTGCGTGTGGGGCTGGCGGCTGCTCTGCCCCACAGGGGCCGGGCAGAGCCCTGGGGCTGCCCCGCGGCGCTGGGCACCTGCAGTGGGAGCGGGGTGTCTGCAGCCAAACAGAGGCTTTTTCAGCTTTCTGTGGACAAACGAGATTTTCTTAAGAGTTCCCAAGCTGCATTAAACAGGCATCACCTTCACAGAGCACGAAAAGGCACCAAAACACCCTCAAAAGAGCAAAGCAAAGCTGAAATGTGCAAATGGACACAATTTGAAATACACGAGTGTGCATTTCCTAAGAGCTTGGGCGCTTCTGCGTGTGCAACAATCCTGAGGTGCTGGGATGTTGATTTGCAGTAATATTTGAACATAAGAAATCCTAAGAAATACACAACTTTGTTTATCTGGAGCTTCTCTTGCCCTCAGTCCATCCAAGGAAGACGCTGCACCCGTGACTTTCAGAAGCCATGGGGTGGCCTTGGTGCTTACTATTTTATTTAGCAGTAAAGCCAGAATTTGGCACAAGCTGCAATCGGGCAGACGACTAACTGTAAAGCCNATAAGAAATACACAACTTTGTTTATCTGTGAGTCCAGAAGCTTCTCTTGCCCTCACTCCTTCCAAGGAACACGCTGCACCCGTGACTTTCAGAAGCCATGGGGTGGCCTTGGTGCTTACTATTTTATTTAGCAGTAAAGCCAGAATTTGGCACAAGCTGCAATCGGGCAGACGACTAACTGTAAAGCCAAGAAAAAGCTTGGCTCTTCTGTGCCGCAGAGGCTCTCCAAGAGGCCCAAAGGCTCCCTGAGCACCCGTGGAGCGCTCCAGCAGCTGGAACGTGAAATGGAGAGAGCAGCAGCGGCCAAGAAATGAACCCCTAAGAACGAAAATGCAAAAAGGTTTCGCTCTTCATTTATCTACTCTTTTAACAGTATCCTTTTCAGTCTCGTTCCAAATTTAGGGCACACCGAGCTGTGAAGTTAGGGCATGCTTGCTACTCTGTGCTGCCTTTTGAAGCACAAGCTCCTGATAAAAACACACAGTGGACTGTCAAGTTAGGGCTTATTTTATGTATGCACATTTTTAATTTTCCAATCCATATCAGATTGCTTATATTCTAATATACATCAGTTCAAGTTACCATTACTAATGAAACAAAAAAGATAGAGTTGAAAATACTTTCTGTTATTTTAGGGAATTGGAGGTTTTCTAATCTTTTTTTTTCCTAAAATTTTTAGGGAAGGAAGGAAGGAGAGAAAATCAATGGATTTTATTATGGATGCTACCGCACAGTAGAACTAGTCTGAAGACAAATTTTGGATACATTTGTATTCCTCAAAACATCTGCATGGCCCTGGTCCTGAAGTTCTGAGGCAAAGCTAGGTAATTTAAAAGAGAATTTCTAGGTGAGAACTTATGCTACTTAATATATATATTTTTTCATTCTTTGCTTCCCAAACATATGCTATATCTGCGCATATTTGTGTATTCTCTGGAAATCTGAGTGTAAGTGCTCATGGTGTGTTTCACAAAGAAATGGAAAAAAATAATGTTATTAAGTTATTTCTGATCAAAAATAATTTGAATATTGCTAACTACTCTTGCTTCTTGCTGCTTTGGCTTAAACCCAACTAAATGAAATATTTTGAGAAATTAATAACAAAATCTTCTGGAAATCTATGTCATGATCAACTTCTAAATTGTACAAAAGAGTGTATGTAACAGAAGCATCAGTAGTTCCTCAATTATACTATTATGAACAGTATAGATATTAAAATGGAAACAGAAAGGGGTCTAAAAGAGAAAAGGGTCTCTAAAATAGGGGTTAAAGCCACTGCCTTGTCTGTCTGGCGAAGAAAGGCTTTCAGGGGAAGTAAGAGTAGCTGTTGCCCCCCAGCGAGGGAGACCTGGATGTCAAGGCAAGTCAGATGGTGCCTACTACAAAAGAAGAAGAGAGGCAGGATCTGTGAATCCCTGTGCTGTTTGCAGGTTCGCACTGTTTATTATTAGATAAATGTGTTAATAGGTTTGATTGCTGTTTCCAAAGTAGTCTGAAGGGTCTCAAAAAAGGGGATATAAGTTATGCTGTTAAAAAGGAATATGTAATTTTGTCCATTTAGAAGTAGCACAGGCAATCGTATAAGATTCTGCTAATTAGACAGACTAGTTTTCATTTATGTAACTCCTAAACTGACCAGTGAGAGCCTCAACAAGCTCAGGATTCATATCATGTGTCAGGTATATGACTAAGATTCATAAATGCTTTTTTTTTTTTTTTTCAATCCTCTGCCCTTTATCTTAGCCTTTCTTAAAATACCATCTGTTATTTTTCTAATTATTATAGTAAAATTGATACTCAATAGGCAGATTTCTTGTATTGTAATCCCCTTCTCAAATGTGCTGGGTGATAACATGCTATTGTGCAAGTGAGTTTTAGTGAGTGTAATACTTTACTTTCCTGCTTTCCTGTCTTCACTAGAATATCTAAAATGCCTCAAACAACAGCGTAGCATTCAGAAAAAAAAAAAGAACTAACAGATTAATGCATCAAATAGGATGCATTTAGGATCATTTTCATCAGCAATATTTATTGCTACACGCAGACTTGCCCTTGATGTATTGTGCACTTGTCTTCATGCCAGAGCAGCCCCTAGGTGGGAAAGCCTGGGTAAGCAACCCCGTGCACTCCTCTCCTGGCACAGTGGCTTCTCTTTGCAGATGTAACCAGTGTGATAAGTTAGCCTGTGCTTTAGCTCAAAACTCTTTTTTCCCTCACTCATAATATCATATAATTCAGCCCACATGTTCAAAAGACACTTGTGCCAGGATGCAGACCTGCAGAACTCTGTCTATCTTTGTTTATCTGGCTATGTTGCCTCTTAATGAAATTCCCCAAGCCCTCATTATTTATTTGTCTTTTCACAAGTAGTGTTCAGGTATGTACACAGTTAAAATTCCTAATTTAATAAGTCAGGTTGGTCCCTGCATATACAAAGACTTCCTCTCAGGTTGATGTCTGCTTGCTTCATCAGATCATCACATGGGCTGCTATTAAGAAGTTAGTCCAATAGTAATGAGATTGCACTAATCTGATTTTTATCAATTATGTGTCTTTGCTGTGACTCAGAAATACTTCTAAACAACCACGGGCAGGGCTTAAGCACAGAGATTGACACTCAACTTATATATGCTTGGTTATTGTCAGAAAAGTTATTTTTATCCTTTAGAGGCCTAAAGGTGATGTCTCTAAATATGGATATTGATAGTGCTTACTATGACAAAATGTTAAAATAATTCAGGAAATTAAAAAGTGCAGAGTTAAAAGACTGCTAAGGTTACAGCATGAACTAAAGAGACACAACTCTCCCTCGGTGCTTTATGTGGTTTTGGCACCAATTCTGACAAGTTGATTAACATTCTTCCATTGCTGTTTATCAATCCTGATGCACAAAGGTGTTAAAATGTAATTATTAGTGAAGACTGAAATAGCCTGAGATCCTCAAGGAATAGGTGAAACTGCAGAGTATGACTTCACTTAAAATTACTTGCTTCATTTACTAAAAATGTTCCTCAGTATTTAAATGACTGTTAAGGAATGCTGGAGATGAAAACTAACAAAGATATTTTCTCCATTAATATAAACACAGGTAAAAAAAAAAAAATATATATATATATACATCTTTTAATCTATCTATATATATATATACCTTTTAATCTCATGATGAAAAGCAATGATTGCTATTCCAAAGGTGGTCTTGCTCTTATAAACTGAAAAACGAAAGGTGTAACCATATTCTTATGCTTCAAATAAAAAATCTAAGGGAGGAAACAAAACGCTCCTCTCTCCCCTCCGTGCTGTCACTGTGTCGGTGACGCGAGGGGTTTGGGTGGGCAGCGCAGCCGAGATCCCCGCGCGGCGCAGACCCCGCGTGGGCTGTCGTGCCTCCCGCCGGCACCGGTTCCGTGTGAACTAGCACAGCGCCGGGGTCGCTGCAGAACAGCTTCTAGCAGTGCGTGGCGGCACTGTGACCGGAGGTGTAAATTCCGATCTGAACTTTCCGATCTCTGCCCAAGCTGCGGTGCCCGCAGCCGCGCAGCGAAGCCTTCTCGCAGAGCTGCCGTTCGCCGCATAGGGCTGACGTAATGGGGCTGGTTTAAGGACGCTGCCTCTGCCCTCGATATGAATTTCCATGCACCAATGGCTCCACTTTTAATCTCATTGTGGGATTCTCCTGTTCTCCTTGAAAGCCGTAGGAAGTTAGCTGGTTTTTTGAACCCTGTGAGAGCAACTTGTTCTCCCTGGTCTAGTCGGTGCTTATTGCCTCACCATCAAAATGCAGCCTCAGTTCTTGAAAGAGCGAGCTACATGTGGTGAAACTCTCTTTATTCTTCTCAGAAATAAATTTCTAAGCTCTTCAAAGCAAAAGTCCCATTTCAAGGTTCTTTTGGCTTAAAAGAGAGCTTCATTTTGCATTCAAAATTCACCTAACATTGAGCGCTTGCCGCTGCAGCACCTCGTTAAGGGAACACCCTGCTGACCTGCCTCTGCACAGGGGTTTTGAGACTGCCGGTACAGGAGCTGTTGATTGGGGCCCCTGCACCTGGCAGTGAACGTGGGAGCCGCAAGTGCTTCGTGTGGGGGGCGACAAACCTGGCAGCTCTCTTGACTGGCGTCCCTTGCGCATCCCTCCAGCAGCTTGGCATTGCTTGCTAAGGCTGCCCTAAATAGCTACTCAGGGGATAATTCCACCTCCAAAGAGGTTATGGCTCAGGTCCTTTTATAACCCAGCAGCCTTGAAGTGCAAGCAGAGATTCTCAGGGCCATTAGGAAAGCCTTAAAATTTTAAGAGCTGGGGCAAACGCGTGGGTGTCCCAGAAAGCTGGAGGCTGCTTTGCATTCGCCTGCTCTGCGGGAGCCCAGGTACTGCCCAGCTCCCTGATGCGACTCCTGCGGTCACTGTGTCCGCCTAAACACTCCAAAAGGTTGTGCAAAATTTTAGTTTATCTGTAGACAGAGTTTGCTATATTCTTCATTTGTAAATCTAGCAAATATATAGGGGTTCGTGTTTGTCTCAAAAGTGTGAGAGCCTCTAGATCAGGGGTCTAGAAAGGGAGCGGTGAGAGCAAATCTGTAAACAGAAGTGCAAACCAAAATATTGTTTCTAGATTCAGCAGTTAGATTGGTGCAACTGTTACCACACGGTTTCCACTACCACCTGAAGAGCCGATTTGCTTTCAATTATAACTAATTTTCTATAGAAGTTAATTACAAACCAATTAGTTATGATCAAACTCTTTCCCCTTCTCTGAAGATATCTTTAAGTTTCTAGCGTTCTCATCTTTCTTTTCATCTTCACCTCATGATCAGAGGTGAGAGTTTTAACAGTTTAATTATTTTCTTTAGAAGCCAAGAAAATTACAACGGGCTCATCTTGGCTCCCACTAAAAGTTTCTTTTAATGATTTTGCCATTGACTGTACTAAAGAACAGTTCATAAATCAACAAAATGATATCTAGAAACTGCATAGAGATGAAAAAAATGAAAGGAACAATATCATTAATGTATGATATCAGCTCCCTTTAAATACATATTAGCTGGATCTTGTAAAATTTTATTTGCTTTCATATTTTATTATTCATATGAATAACGACTAAAATTTGTGGAGTAAAGAGTAGTAGTCAAAGATCTGAACAAAAAGCAGGACTGCCCCTTGTCAGAAATTCCAGGAGAAGCTAATGGAGCAGCATGCTGTGCAGTCATATTAAATATGCCAAGTAAACTTATGTCAGGATCAAAAGAGGATCACTAAAAAGGATCTTTACTTTAAAAAGAAATGTATTGTTACCGACAGAGTACCAATAGAAATCTTTAGAAGGAATACACACATATATACCAAATGAGAGCGAAAAAAAAAATCATGAACTTTTAGGATACTAACTATAATGAGATGCTTAAGTTTTAGAGGTAAGACCTAGTGTTATTTTTGTTGTTGTTTGTTTGTTTGTTTGTTTACAGAATCACTAAGCATGTAAACACAAATGATCAAGTCAATAATGAACCTGAATCTTCAAAAAGCATTACACAAGATAGAGATCAGCAGTGCTTTTCAGAAAAAACAAGCTAACATGAAATAAAAGGTGAAGATCTGCAGAATATCTATGCTGCTGGATGACTGTGCCAGAAAACAGTAGGTGAAATTTGGTGTTAAAGAGTAATCCACAGCCAAAATTCTATGCCTATAGATAACTATCTTGACTCACTTAGGAATGAGACCTTAAGAGTAATTCAGGGTAATTTACTGCAAAAGTTGACTTAATTCTGTATATCAGGGAATAGGCAAATGGAATCTTGAAATTATTAGGACAGAGAGAAAGAAGAAAAGAGAAAGCACCACAATGTCACTATGTAAATTTGTGATAGTAGAGTGATGGTAGAGGTAAGCAGTTCCTATAAGCGGAGAGATTAAACAGAGGGGAATTCTTCAGCATGCAAAAAGGAAGGTACATTGAAAGAAAACAGATTAGTATATACAGAAGAGAACACTATACATAGAACAGTATAAAAATGGTGAAATGGAGATGATTATTCATTTATTTTTATTTCCTCCTCTTCCAAGTCCAGGAGGCACCAAGTGAAATCATGGGTCAGTTGAGCATACGGAATTTTTTTACACGCACGATTACGTTGTGGACTTGTGGCCAGGACGTTTGGATACCAACAGCATGAATGTTTCAAAGAGTGATTAGACAAATTAGTGGATGAACGAGTCCCCCTGAGTCCAAAGATACTGATGAACTCAGCTTGCCCAGGTTTGGGTGCCTGTGCTGGCTGATGTATCACTCTGTTCCTGGCTGTAGTCAGATGCAGGAGCCTGGGGTTAACTGACTTGTGGTCTAACTCGGTGCACGTCTCTCTTGTTCCTCCTAGAAGGTGTTCAGCTATTAGACGCTACAGGACTCGGCTCTGCACAAGCTGCTGGTTACTTCAGGACTACATCTTTTCAGCATGTACATTCAGGGGCAGAAATACCCCTTTCCTTCAGCTGCGCCTCTGCACACAAAGAACGCTGAAATCCACTGAAGGTGCAACCTAGTTCCTTGGGTTTGAAACCTGCAGGTAGACTAAATCCTGATAATACCCCCCTCCACGGCATCCAGTTCTTAGCGGAATATTAACAAACATTTTAAAAGCATTTACACTTAGCCAGCGCTGGAGGAGTTAGCTCCTCTTGGCGGGGAACTCCGACCCTTGCCAGTTCCGACTGCTCAGCCTGTTCTAAACTGAGCTTTGGAGCTACCGTTGCTGCTGTCATTGGGAACATAAGCGTCCCAAGGGAGACTTATATTTGCACACGTGAAAATGAAGTTAAGGGGTGGAATACTGAAGCCTCCCTAATCAGCATGTGCTGCTGTCAGCACAGCTATCGCATTGCCACGTGGGAAGGGTTGGCTATTTTTTATTGCTTCAGGTCAATCATTTTTATCTTTAATTAAATAGGGTGGAGATTATTTCACTTGAACTTCAATGGCCCTTTTGAGCTCCGTTATGAGAATGTCACAGCTGCGTGTGTTTGTGGTGGTCTGGGTCTTTCCCTACCATCCTCCTAAAAAGGTAGTGAGCAGGCAAATTAGGCAGAAGTTATGGCCACTGAGCAGGCCTGAAACGAAAGCCTGAGAGCAGTCCTGCTCATCACTGCTCACATGAACATTTAATAATTCATAGCAACTAACTGACTTATGTTTGCCCTTCAATACGTTTCCAAACGTGAACAGATTATATGGTAATTGCTTTCAAGCTTTATGTTCTATTTCATGTGCCTAATAAAAGTTTATCTTTTAGGGCTTACTTTATATCTCTTCTTGATCTACTCCTAACTGACTGCAATACACTATATTAAAATATTTATCATTGTGCTATCAAATATTAACCATTTTAAAGCATCTGACTAAAGAAAACAAATAATGCTGCTTGTTTAACTTTTTATGAATTTCCTAATATTCAGTTGCTCAGAAATCTTCCACGATACAGCACCAAAAATTCTGAAGAACCAAAGTATATTCGCAATATTTAAATTTGCTTGCTTAGAAATGCACTGTTGCTCCTGTCCATCACCTGTGTGCACTTGGGCTCTGCGTGCCCCCAAATTACCAGCTTTGCAGTCTGGAAGGCTGTGAGTGCCCTTTGGTACAAGGATCTTAGAGAATTGTTTGTTTTTCCGTAGGGCTCAGCGAGATGGTGAGATCGTGTCCCTCAGTTCTGGCCCCTCCACGGCCTGCTTTGCTGCCGTGATGCCCGCGGGCAGCCCTGCTAAGACCTGGCTTGAGACTCCCAGCTTGATCCTCATCCTGCCTGTAAGTGACGGGAGCTGCAGAGAGCAGCAAGTACGCAAAGCGGCCGGTGCTTTCATCTCCTCTGTGCTCTTCAGAATCAGAAGCAGCTTCACTTAATCATTTTCATTAGCTGCAGTGTTTGTATTCTTCTGTTGACACTTGGTTTCCTGACCTACAAGATCCTCTTTCTTNTGGTGAGATTGTGTCCCTCAGTTCTGGCTCCTCCACGGCCTGCTTTGCTGCCATGATGCCCGTGGGCAGCCCTGCTAAGACCTGGCTTAAGACTCCCAGCTTGATCCTCACCCTGCCTGTAAGTGACGGGAGCTGCACAGAGCAGCAATTACACAAAGCGGCCGGTGCTTTCATCTTCTCCTCTGTGCTCTTCAGAATCAGAAGCAGCTTCACTTAATCATTTTCATTAGCTGCAGTGTTTGTATTCTTCTGTTGACACTTGGTTTCCTGACCTACAAGATCCTCTTTCTTGAGCGATAAACTCCTTCCACTCCAGTCCCTCATTAAAAAGTAATGACATTCCATGATGTTCATACTTTGATAGTGGTGTTTGCTATGCATCACTGTAGATACATGGTTACTCTACAGGCCATAGGTATTAGAATTAATGGATTAATCAGCACATTGATTTTTTTTTTTTCAGATTTAAAAGACTCTGGGTATCAGCATGGGGCTATACATATACTATTATTTCAGCATTCTTCCCCTGAAGTTAGTGAAATCACAGTATTTTGTGATCAGGGCCACTAACTGTCTGTATCTTTTTTTGTAATTTTGCCTAGTTTGTCCTTACATCTCTAAACTGTACTTTTCCCTGTGTTATAGCAGTGTGGTTGATTTCAGGAGAATTATTCTGGCTTTATGTTGGAGAAGCCTAAAGCACAATCTGCCCCTGTAATATCCAAACCCCGTATTCATACAGTTAAATACATTTATGTATTTAATCTTTCTAGAGAGAAGAGTATTGTATATCCTTAATTTTTTTTTTTAGGAATTGATGATAGCAAACCTTTTCACATTGAATTGTGAACATAAACCTTCAAAAGGAAATGTTCACAGGTCACTAATTCTAAGGATCATAATTTTAGACGTTTTTCTTTGGAAATTTAGTCTGCATGATGATTTTGATCAAATACTTTGGCTTGTAACATTTGTAAGACCTGACAAAATGCAGACAAGAAAAGAAATGTTTTCATTCAAATCAAGTTAATTCCCAGGTGCAGGTGCAAGCACTAAGCACAGTTTGAAATTAAGGTAACTATAATCCTCTGCCTGACAAAATGGAAGAAAAGGGTAACACAAACCATTCAGAGCTTGACATGGGGTATTTAGCTAAAAAATCCTTTGCTAATTATTTAAGACTTGCACCCTGCTACTCAAAGCAGTGACTGCCCTGAATTTAACTGAGGAGCAAGACGGTGTTTGGGAGCTCCCGTGTGCCTGTCTGGGCCTTGATGGGGATCTGGCTGCAGGACTCAAGGTTAAACCTCTTTATTTGCTCATTGACTGTATGAAGGGAGGTAGTGATTTTCTGAATAATATTAATCGTTGGACCTTCCCTGACCTATTCCCCCGCGGGATGATCATGCCTAATGAAAATTCGGCTGTGCTGCTGAGCTGTGATGGGCAAAAGAGTCACTCGCTCTTTGCTGGATTGGATAAATACGCAGCTGTTTCTGGAATCAATTCTCACGCGTGTGGAATTAAAGGCAGCGCTTCTCAAGCGCCCCGGCACGCGGGCAACCCAATTCAGTCACCTGAAATGTCAGGGATAAAAAATACAAAAGATGCAGAACTGTGACCAGGAACTTGGGACAGCAGATGAATGCTCCTGGATAGTATTTTGCCTCTCTACCTTCAATGCTTTTGTGTAAATTCAGGCAGACCATCAGAGTGTGAATGTTTCCACATTGTTATAGGCTTCCCCTTATCACCAAGTGCTATATTCCCTTTAGCACTGTTCCTAAAAAGCTGTAGTTGTTGGTTAATCCTCCTGCCTGGCTTAGACCTTTTCATTCTATTTTTATGTGTATTTTAGAGAAAATTCTCTATTTTCTAGAAGATAAAAAAATGAAATATAGCTATTCTGATATTTCTCACGTTTCTGGAAATTTAAACAGTTTCAGCTTGTACTGCTCCTCTTTCTGCTCCTTTTCCCTTTGATCGAACATGTGAGACCCACCGCAAGCGGGGAGCGAAGCCCCGGCAGCCGCAGGGAAGAGCTGGGACTAGGTGAGCAAGAATCTGCCCGTGCCACCAGACCCTGCCGACCCCGGGTCTGCGCAGGGTAATGCTGAATTCAATAAGATAACAGCCCTTATCGTGGTGCCTTTTATCTGGGAGGCAAAGTCTCAAATTGCATCTGACCTCTGTGCGCGCAGGGACGCAAGCGATGAGCTCTCTGCCCAGGCCCCCAAAGGTGCGAGGTGGGATCGGGAAGTGAGCTGCCGAAATGGATGTTTCTGAGGATAACAGGGTCTGGGTTTTGCCCATGTAGTGCACCGGGAGGCTCTGAATGGTAATTTATCAAATTGTGTATTGTGAGCCTTAGACCACAATTGGTCTTTCGTGGTTGTTTTTCCCCAAATGGATTGCTTATTTTTAAAACTAAGTCACTTTGTTTGCTAACACAATCATATGAGTAATTAAGCAGTCTGCAGTATAGATTTGCCTTGTTTATTTATAGGTCAAATTTCCATTTTTTCTAGGTCACTGATGTCTAGTAATAAAGCTTTGCAAAAAAATAGAATTCATTAATAATACCAATAGGCTATATATGACAAAAGTTTTGGGTTTTTTAAATTTAATTTTATGTTTACGTGTGTGTGTCTCTCTCTCTGTACCTCTGTATTTTTGTACAGCACAAGCTCAGGGAAATCAAATCAGAAACACACACTACTTGTTCAGACAAATAATCCTTTCAAGTTTTGCTAATGCAGTAGGATGTTTTCTTATTTTTCCTTTGCACTGGGTCTGCTTGCTTGCCCAGGCATTTGTTTAGATTTCAATGCGAAAATCATAAATGCAACTAAAATTGCTTTGCTACAAAATTAAATGAATTGGAATTCTGTTCCTCCATGAAGAGACTTGATTTAAATCAACAGATTTAAATCACTGCATGCCTGGTAAAACATGGCAATTATATCTGTTCCATAAACCTGACAACTGCATCTGGTTCTTCCTCTGAATTTGATCAGATGACTTGGTCTAACTTGCAGAGTATCTAACACTTATGTGGTCGGACTGAGATTTGTTTAGAAAGTTATAAAAGTGAGAGACAATTAATTTTGTCAGTAAATATAAAAGGGCTAGCTTGCATTTCCAGAAACTCTGATTCAGCTAAAGTCAGGCTAATTATATGCTGGACACAAAAAATCCTCATTAAAAGAAAATTATTGAGGTTATAATGTCAAAACCTGAAAAGACAGGAGATGCTGCAATTAATATGTAATCAATCTGACTCTGGTATGTTGTTATATTATCATTAGTTGTATGATTTCCTCCACAGACACAGCTTTGTTCAATATCTCAGCTACTTAGTATCTTACTTATGCCCAATGTTATCCATGTGGCCGTAATATTCACTGGACTTGATTCAATTTCTGCTGCATATATATATTTTTTTGCTTTGTTTTTCCATACTTCTTATCGCTAGAATATCACAGTGCTTCACAAATGCCAATGGTTATTTTGCCAACATCTAGAGGTGATAGAGGGGCGGTAGCATCCTTCTATATACAGAATACACAAGCAGACAAAGATTTTTGTGATTTTTAAAAACGTATTTTGAGATACTAATGATATATTTTTTCATGATAATAATACAAGACTCATATTTAAAACTTTCTTTTGCCTAATTCCTGCTGCAACTGTAAGTGCTGAGTCTTTTGTGAATAATACTCAAGTGTAGGCACCCTGAAAATGAGAAAACAGTTAACAACCACATGTAAAAAGTATGGTTTATGTAACCTGCCAAATATAAACAGGAGTTTTTGGCAAAAACAGAGGATGACCAATTTTCCTGAATAACATCTAGCAGCCTTGTCCATGTAAATGTTCTTTCTCTTCATTTAATCCCTTGCTTTAAAGCTAATTGGTTAATTATCACTATTTTCCTGAAACTGTTCATTTTTTGGTCTTTCTCTCTGAACATATTTGTCACTTACATGAACTGTCCCAGATTTTCTGCTTCTGAAATATTTATCATTTAGAGAGGAAAGCAGTACTTTCAATATTGCTTATGATTTATGATTTACATTTGGTTTAGTGTATTGTATAATATTTGGCAGTACAGCAAATTTTATAATATTTGGCTAATTAGTGTCAGTAATTACATTTTCTCTTGTGTTTCTCAGTCTTATAAATCAAAAGTGAGCCCTTGTAGAAATCTCTGTAATACATATGAAGAAGAATTCAGAGAGGCAGGGAGAAAAGGTGAAAGAAAAACATAAAAAGATTTTCCCAAGTCTGGAGAAGTAGATGAACAAAACAGTTACAAAGAATAAATCTTAAGAATCCACTACAAAAGAAATAGGTAATAAAACCCTAACTCTATGTATCCTGATGTAGTAAGTATGTGCACCCAGATGTTTAGAAGATCCCTGTTACTCAGGAATGAAGAAAAAATAGAGCTGAGCACTGAAACAACAACTGCTTCGAACAACATTTATGCATAATTTCAGCACCTATTTTTAAGGTGGTGAAGTCTAGCTCAACTTTTTAGCTGTCGCTTTTGCCCAATTTTCACTATTACATGGGGTAACAAGCCATTGCTTTGTGATTTTTATCACTTGCAGGCATAGTTTAAGGTAGGAAAGCACACTATTAGGCTACTCAAAAAGTTGCTTTGGCACAGAATAAAGCAAGCATGCAGAAAAATCATGTTTTGTCTTTTAGTACAAATGTTCAAGTTTGCGTTCACGTGCTAATGTTTTAGTACACACAACGTATTTCACAGTGGTAGGACAGGCATATTTCT
This sequence comes from Crypturellus undulatus, assembly GCA_013389825.1. Taxonomy (NCBI): domain Eukaryota; kingdom Metazoa; phylum Chordata; class Aves; order Tinamiformes; family Tinamidae; genus Crypturellus; species Crypturellus undulatus. The sequence continues at coordinate 22,152 of VWPW01024995.1, forward strand.
GTATTTCAGTGGGAGCTCCTGCAGACATTAGGAAATAAAGAGGGAGGCCACCGCAAGCGCCGCCCGATGCGGGGAGGCTCCGCCAGGCGCGGGGAGCCGGCGCCCTTGGAGCTCGTTTGTGCCCGAGGCAGCGGTTGCAGGAGAGGGGCAGCTCCCCGGGTTACTTACGTTGGCAGCCCAAGCTGCGCCAGATATATCCCGGCAGACACTTATCACACTTAGGCCCTGAGGTTCCCTCCTTACACTCACAAAATCCTCTGTCATTACAGCGATCATGGACTGACCCAAAAGGGTTACAATAACAGTCTGCAGAAACAAGACAACACACACACTGCATTCAGGTCTACGTACGGTAATCAGTCATCAATACCAATAAAGGGTGCATTTCCAGTATTAAAGGAAGACTGTCTGTTAGGGATATATGGAGCAGTGGATATAATTATTATAGGCCCATTTATTTGTTTACACGTGTCATTTCAGGCGGAGGCCTTTTATGGGGTGAAAAGAAAAGTAAACAGAGAAGATAAAAAGCAAGAGGAGGATAATCTTTAAGGGTAAGTGATTTTAACAGAAATTCTGTTTTGGGAAGAATGTTTTTGACAGCTTAATGAACGTTAAGAAAGGTTTGTATAGTATGGATATATCAATATGCCATTAGAGTGGAATGTTTTACATTATTAAAATAGGCTTATCTATACTGCTCAATATTTTCAGAAGTGCTGCATGTCTTTATTGGGCTATATAAATGCACTTTACTTATTTCCAAGATAGTCTTCCTTTATAGTTTGGAGTAATATATTAACTTAGGTGGCTATTTGCCATTAAATTCATGACAGTGTATTTATCAGAGATGTTAAACTTTCTACATATTCTACAAGGATAATACTTGAGGTAAGCAGCAAGGCAAGGTGAAACTTGCTCAGATCTGGCTTTGCACAGGGCTTTTCCATTCCACTTTTCTCGCATCCCAGTGGCCAGGTGGATGCAGTGGGGCTGACCCTCTGCTGTGTATTTTCCACATGTGAGCTGACCTCATTCCAGAAGGGTCACTATTTTCCTCCCACAACTCTTGCTGTAGGGGAATATGCTTTCTTCTTCATTTCCAGCCCTTTTCTTTAATGTAATTGCAAAGTCAATGTTCAGCTTTTAGCTGGCTAAACAAGACAAGACTGTTGCTAGCACAGCTCATTTTTAACACTCCTGTTGTTCATTTTTCCCCCTTTTTTTTTTCACCTGAAGGGCCAGATCTTATTTATATGTAGACCAATGTAGACCCAGAGTAATTCCACTGTCAACTGACACCATGGGCATACTTAGGTTTTGGCAACTTCGCTGATCTCTGCTGCTGTTGAAGGCAAGAGATACAAACTGATTCCTGAATATGGGCAACCTGCTGGGAGTCTGCCTTTATATGTCTTTAAAACAGTGGTATTTTGATGACTGTGTTTGGCAGCTGTTCTCTAGCATTATATGAAGCTCTGCAGTATTGCAAATGACAAAATGGAGTTTAATTAGAAAGTGAACTATTTAAAAATCCAATGTAAAAACTCTAACAGGGAAAATGCTACCAGAAACACATTTGTCATCTGTTGTTGCAGTGTTTATTAGCTATAAATTACAGATGACACTTGGGACATTTGGCATGCTAAAGGAGAATAGTAACTACCTTTGGCAAACATAGTTCCGCAATAATAGCCCAGTCAATTAGCTAACAACATTCATTAATGGAGCTGAATACTGAAATGCCAACAGTACTGTGCACGACCGAGCGTGATTGTGCCTCAGCGAGCAGCACCTGCCGAGCTGGCAATTCTGATGTTAATCACAGGTATGAAACCCCGGTGCAAACAGGCCCAGAGTGAGACAGATGCAGAATGCAGGAAGCTGCGTTTGCTTAAAGAGGATTTACGGAGCACCTTGAAAGACAAAAAGCTTGGAATTACAGGCAGTGGG